>JABUQX010034066.1:0-17500 GCA_015478945.1 Trachelipus rathkii | reverse complement strand
CTCAAGATGTTTTAGAAGCTTTTGAAGAGTGTACACAAAAACCTGAAGTTGGTAACATATCTGAAGTTGCTACTCAGCAGTTTGATAAGACAAGTAGTGGAACCATATTTAAACGACCATTTGTGTTGACATCTAAAGCTAATAAAGGAAGAGAAAAACCGGAAGAAAAATATTTTGATATTTTCGATGCCCCTATTCAAGTCTTTATTCCCGATGGAAAAGAGTCTAAAGATGATGATAAATGTAATAATGAAGATTTATTTGATATGCCCACTCAAGCGTAATAATAAATTTGATAAGAATTAATTTGAGATATAAAATATTTTGATTAATATTTCGATGCCCCTTTACTCAGTTCTTTATTCCCGATATTGAAGATAAAAACTCTAATAATGATGATTATAAATTATGTATAATTATATAAAGTAATTTATTATTAGAATTAATGGTGCACCTACACTGCAGGTGTTATATTTGATTACGATGATTCTATATTATATATTATCAAATTAATATATGCATAGATTTGCAAATAACCCAATGGCAGATTGTAAAATATTTGTAAAGCCCTACTCTCCAAGACTTTTTATCTTGATGGAATAATGAGATCTTAAAAGTGATGATAAGTGTTGAATAATTAGAAAGAATTTAATTATATCGAATATACCCACGTTCAGGTTGTAGGTTTGATAGTGATTCTTTGAAACATTAAAAATATTATAGGCAATTGCAATAAACCGCAATAGACTGATATAATTTTGAAAAGCCCCTAACTACAAGTACTTTAATTCTCCATGATTGGAAAAAGAGTCTAAAAGATAGATGATAAATATGTAATATTTAGGAAGATTTTATATTATATTTGAATAGTGACCTATACACTCACTCGCACACTCAGTGTTGATATTTTTCGAAACTCTCCAAGGCTTAGGAACATATCTATTACTATTTGTATGACATAATACAGTTTTTTTTTCCATAATTTGACTGGCAACCTCAACAAGCAGATACTTAGGTATTTCTGAAGCTATCTTTTACTTGCGTCTAGAATGGATCTTTGAAGTCGCTCGAGCACCACAATTTGCGCTACTCGTTTGGAATTCTCACACATAATATGAGACAAAGAACATCTGTTATAACATTCTTCTTATCCAGATGATAAAATAGCATGCTACAAGTAGGTTTCTGGGTTAATTATCACAATTCGGCAAAAACTGCAGATTTACCCTCAGGCCATTCAGTACTATATTAGTGTGACGTATATAATTATTAATTATTATACAGTGAACGTGAGAAAAAATATATTGAGGATAGTTCTTGTATAAAGATTAGTATATACCTATATCGTTTGGAAGATGTCTCACTTATTTTCCTAAAATAATTGGTTAGAGATTAACCTATATCTTATTTATCAGTTGAAATTCCGGAGTATTATATGCTATGTGAAACAGTTCCTTATCTTTTCATTATACTCTTTATACAATATATTACGGGTATATAATTTAGAAAGAATTTGTGAAGCCACTCAAAAAATGATAGTATTTGATTAATTAGATGATGATTGATCATGATTACGTGCCCTACTGTTCATTTGATAATAAATTAATAGTTTAGACCTATAAGATCGAGAAATAAAATGAATACACTATAATATAGATGAGAATGACTACTAGATTCGGTAGCATATCAGACCAACTTACTTCAAAGAGGAATCTATAATTTCAATAGATGAATAAAATATTACTTAAATAGATAGCACAAAAATAAAAACTTCTTGCGATAATCAATCCTCAGACGGTATACTCTAAAAATAGGTGGGGTGAGGTGATAAATAGGCATGTTGAAGATAGCGAATGAGGAGAGGTAAGTAATGCTAATTTGGAAATGCGTTTTTGTTATGTATTATGCAAGATAATCCATCATTTTCATGTATGAATGAAAGTCTTTTAGATGCTCAACAAGTCTAAAAGTTATCTCTATCTTTCATAGATTTATCTATAAGAAAATAAATAGATATACGATAGTATCCAAATACATAGATCATATCTAATGTTCAAGTATTCATTCACCTAGCAAAACTACCTCTAGACTCTATTACTAAAAGACTGTAGAATCAAAATGGATGAAAAAATATGCATATAACTTTTGCAATGATATAATACAATCGTTATAATTATACACGTGTCTCAGAATTAAATACAATAAGTATAGGTTGTGATTATACAATGAAGATACCTATAGAATGAAGGAGGGGTAGGCTAATATGCATTACTGAAAACATTGTTGTACATAGAATGATTATATATATAGATAGTTTCTTGCAATCCTATCCCACAGAAAATTATATTTCCTATGTCTTCACTTATAATTTCAGAAAATAATGAATAAAGTTTACAAGCTGACTCAAAGTATATCAAAGTGAAAAAGTGGTACGGAAAAGTTATTTATTCGATATACAAAGGATTCTACTAGAATTCTAGAAAAATCTATAAACGTTAGAAAATATTTAGATCATAACATTTGATTGTGATAAAAACAACTTCACATAGTTAGCTCAGATATATACAGTACATAATGTATAGGGATGGCGATAAAACAGTATAAATTGAAATAGATAATCAGCGATATACTAGATAGAGCATAGCTAAATGCATGACTGTGAAGTTGTTTAGCATAATGATATAATGTAGAAGATCTTGCATACTATACTAGCAATATAATTTTCATATTTCTCGAATACAGTGTCTAGAAATATTTATAGGAATATAGATGAGTTCATTACTTTAGAATCATCAGTAAGTTCAAAAGTAAAAAAGGAAAGCGTTTCAGTAATGGTAATTCTTTGCCTGGTTATTCTAGAAACTGTTACAGTATACTAAATGATTAACTAAAGATAAATAGTAATAGTAATTATAAAAATTAAAATGGAGGTACTAAGTGATTGATAAATAGTAAGGATAACAGCATTAATATGCTTCTGAAAACATTGCTTGCATAAGACTAGAATTATATTCACATTCAATTGAATGAAAGTTATCTCAAGCTTGACTCAAGTTCAAGTGAAAAAAATAGAGGTAAAGCTTATTTCTGTAACTAAAGTAATTTCATGCAAATTCTTAAGAAAATCTAAAACACCTAGTATGATAAATTATAGCTCAACATTATATGCGATTATACAACCTCAGTTAATGACTCAGTATATTATATAATTGTCTAGGAGGCGATAAACTAAATTGAAAGAAGCGGATAACGAGGGGGACATGCAAGGCAATCCTGAGATACGATTATATGTTGCCAGTATTCAATGCACGCCATGTAAATATACGTACAGATAGTTTTCTGAACGTTATTACTTTGACCCGCTTGATCGTCCAGTGGCAGAATATGATATATTGTGTTGAATTAATTCTTCTGACATGAGTAAAAACATAGAGTGTATACTTTTATTTGTGTTATGTCCTGATTTTGTTTGTGATCTCTGTTAAAGAGATCTATGTGAAAAAAAGTATGGAATGTCTCGTTATAATATTACGCTCTTCTAATATTATAAGAAAGTAAATTCTCTTGCAGATAATAATGCTACAGTAAAAACGTGCAGGGTAGAGAGTATTAAAGAAACTGAAAAGTAGTTGATAGTTAAAAATTCAAACACATGCGAAGAAGAGATTAGTGAGACTCAAAAAAGAATGTCGACGAGACACAGATTGATTATTGTACTCTCTCAAGAATCTATTGCTTGCTCATGACGATCACTCAATATGATTTCTTGTTTGGTAGTTCTTTAACAGACCTCAGACTAAAGAATTCTTGCTCACGATGTAATTTTTAGACAAATCGATTTATGTGATCATATGTTCGTTTTCTGATACGATAGTGTATTGTATAGGTTTCCAATCTGAGCCTTATAAGTACCTATTGCTCACTAATAGCTGATAAATTCGTCTTCAGTAACTTTGCATCCTATTCTCTCTACGAGAAATCAAGGAAAATAATCTTACTGCTCGTCTCTGATATAATCAAAGTACGTTTACTTTATCTCACCAAACTCAATTCAACGCTTAACTCAGTATTAAAGCTGAATTCTTTTTCAATGATATGGCAAGGTATAGATACATCAATTAAGTAGTCTTAACAAAGCTCGTGCACTGAATAGTACTACTATGATGTAGAGGTAATAGACAGAAAAACCTCTTTGTTTATTGATTTTTTAAACTAGAAATAAAATCACTACAAGGAATGAATGAAGATATATATGTATTTAGAATGAATCCAATAGGAAGTATACAAAACTATCTGATAGCTTCCCGAAAGGAACAATTATCAATAGTCGAAGATAAATAGTTCTTTATGAGACTACAACCCAGCAGTATTCAGAGGAAAATTAGTGATATATTTAATAGATTAAAATAAATGAAAAAATTAACTGCGTTATTAATTCATATCATTGAGAGTGAATAGGATATCGAATGAAATGTGCCACTATAAAAGCAACTTGGAATGAAAATAAGTCATAAAATTCAGATAGTAAAAATCTAAGACTTCTCTGCTCTGACAAGAGTTTAATATATATATATATGGATAATGAAGTGAATCTTTCAGTTGTTTTTATCGGAAGCAATAAAGAAGAAAAAACTAGTGAAATGGATCAGAATTTTGGCAGTAATATTACCAGTAATAAATCGGTAGAAACCTCAGAAAATAAAGATTCTCTTAAAGGTTCAGACCAAGAATTAAGTTCTGATGTGAATGAATGTAATGACAGTATTTTAAAGAAAAGTGTGAAATTAGATTCTGTAATTGAGTTTAACGGTGATAAAGGCACAAATGTTAAAGACAGTCCACTTAATACCTCGGTAAACATAGTTGAAGAAGGCTTTTCAGCAAGTTCTTTTGCAAAGAACTTAACAGATGATGGAGATCTATCAAAATTAGAACTTACTGGGGACTCTTTAACTTTATCAGTGAATAAAAAGCCAAACGATGAAAAAATTCAGATTGGAGACACTAAACCGAATAATAGCCTGAAAACAGATTCGACTGAAGCCGTATGTATTAATACATCAGAATTTACTTATTCCTGTTTTGAAATTGATTGGAGTGGTTTACCACCAGATGAGTGTACAAGTCCAATCAAGCGTAAGGGAAAAAATATAAATTGTAAAAGTTCTCCAGGTAAAAGTTCTGTTAAAGATGGTAACGAGTCATTTGAAATTAGTGACATGACTTGCGAGGAAGCAAATACTACTGGAAAATCTCAGGCTTTGTTTGATTTACCAAGTGACTCTGAAGTTGAGTTAATAGAGGATAATGACATAAATTCTCCTTCTATAAAAAACAAAGTAAATAAGGTTAATGGACATAATGCTTTGCCTTCTTCCCCTTTAATAAGAAGCAAAAGAAAATGTAATGAATTAAACTTTGACAGTTCGAAAACCAAACCCTCAGAAAAGCATGTAGAAACTAAAGCACAGTCGTGTTCTAAAATGAGTAGCAAAGCATTAGCAGTAGATAACTTGTTGGAATGCGGTAGTAAAGAGTCAGAACTTCCAACCAAGACAAGAGCATCAAGAATTAGCATAAGAAATAGAAACAAAAACAAATCTGTGGGAGTGGAAGTAGATAATTTAATTGTTCATAAAGGGAAGGTTGAAAAATCTAACAAATTAGAGATAAATGTTGAAAACTTAGACAAGAAGGGAACACGAGGAAATACTATTGAGAATGCTAAGCTTAACTCACTTTATGAAGATAGTCTTAAGCCTAAATGTTCATCAACTCCTGTAAAACGTAATCTTAGGCATTTTGATACCACTAATTTGGGAAAAAAGAAGCAGAAATTGAGTAGCAATATAGAATCTACATCTCAAGAAAACTTGTTAAAAAATGTTTCAGAATCTACTGTATATTGTGATTCAAGTTCTAAAGATTCAAAAATAGAAGATAAGCATACCAAAAATAAAAATCAAGTTGATCCTATTCAACCGACAATTTTATACGAGGAGAGTAAAAATACTGTTGACTCTAAACCAGGTTGTACTACAAGGAGAGGTAGAAAAAGTGCTGCTCCATCAAGGTACTCGCCAAGTAAAGTAGAAAATACTGTTGTTTATAAAAAGAAGGAAGATGCAGTATGTGAAATGGAAAAGGTTAAGAACCTTTGTTTGAGTAAGAAAAGAGGTAATGTTGATGTAAACATAAGTAAGAAGAGTAATGTTGTAAAGCGATCGGTAGATAATATTGTTTCTTTATCTGATTTTACCCAAGAAACTAATTCCCCGTGTGAAAATAATAAAAAAATTAAAACGCAGCATTCCAAACTTGATTCCGTAAGTAGTTTAATTAGCAAAGGTGACAGCAATGATAGCTCTGAACCAAATGAACATTTTAAGGAAGTATCTAAATCAGATAAGTACTCATCTGCTGACAAAACCAAAATTATTGAAGATATAAAGGTTACAACTCGTACAAGATCTACACGTGGAAGTAGTAAGTTACCTACAGATAATACATCTATTTCTTCAGTAAAAGCACGTACAGAAACTGGATGCACGCATAGGGTTTTAATTAAATTGAGTTAATCTTATCTGGTTTGATGAAAAAAGCACTTAAAAAAAAGGGTCCAGAAGAATGTGATAAAAATTTAAAGGCCTCGGAAGTCATAGTTTTAACAGATGAAAGTGATTGTGATATGATAAATTTAGAAGCTTCCCCATTAAAAAAAGACCAGAAAAGTGAAATTGCTTCTCACTCAACTCGCAGTAAAAAAACAAATGATGACAGCATCATTTCTAATTCTGAACCAAATATTAGAAAAAGTAGAAGGAATGTTAAATCGGAAATTAATTGCAAAAAAAATCTAAGCTCCCGTAATATAACTGAAGAGGAAGAGAAAGGTCGTTCTTCTAAAGCTACTAATAAAATTTTAGAAACTGTAAAAAGTGTTCCACAAGTAGATAACAGTTTAGTAGAAACTTGTGTAAAATCAACAAGACGCACAACGAGGTACTCGCAGCTGGAAAAATGTGATGATACAGCGTCTGTTTGTTCTTTTTCTTCTGATGCGAGTTTTAAAGAACCTGTCAAAAGAAAAACTAGAGGAAAGCAAGTGACACAAGACGAAGTGCAGCCCGTAAGAAAGAGCAGACGAACAATTAAGCCGCCTAACATTGAAAACGAAGTAGAAATAAATACTGTCCGTGAATGTTCTTCAAGCGAAGATTCTCAAATATCTGTGTCAACAACAAAGTCTCGAAGGTCTCAAATCAAACCCCAAAAATCTCCTTCACCAGCCAAGTCAACAAGAAGTAAACGAAGTCGCACTGTATGTTTCTTATCAATTTTGTAGCTGAGTGGTAAAAGGTCTAATATGCAAAATCATTTTTCAGGAGAGCAAAAAATATTTTTTTTTACTACATGCATCACAATGCTATGATATTTTTTAAAATCGGCATATCATTTTTATTATAGTTACGATGACATTGGTCTTTTAATCACAAAAAGTTATGTCTTCACATTTCTCAATATTTTGATGTTAACCCTTTTACCACTCAGCCACAGGATTATTCATTAGTTATAAATTTTGATTTGCATGAAACTAATATATTAGGAATTTTTTTTTTTTTTAATTTGCTCTTAAAAATTTAACTATACCTATTTGTATGTCTGCACTGATTGATTGACTTTAATCATTCGTTATGCTTATAACTATATCTCGAATATTTAATCTCTTAAAACATTGGAAAAATTTTAATTTTAATTTAATGTACTTACGTTAATTATCAAGTTTTACTCATTTTCTCCAGAAAATTAAATTTGAAACACAAATACTTGGATCATGAAAGAAACCCGACAACTCACCTAATTAAACAATTCATCAACATTCAAAATTCATTAATATTCTCCGGCCACATGTAATGTGCCATGATTCCTGGGACAGACATTTATTTAAAAATTATCACTAACACATAACACATACACACGCGCGACGCGCATATCATATAATATACGGTATAATATATAATATATATTATATAGTATATATATATATTATATATATATATACTATATATATATAATATATATATATATATAGTAATATATAATATATATAATAGTATATATATATAGTATAATATATATCTATACACATAACTCCTCTAATACGTTCAATTCCTCAATTGAATAAAATGAGGAATGAACGTATTAGAATGAGTTTTATGTGGTGTGAAGAAAGGGTTAAATGAGAATTCAATGAAAGTACGGTTGAGATGGTTTGGTCCTTATGGGAAAGGATGAATGGACAGTCGGTTGGTTTAAGCGGATGTATAGTGGTGAAGTGTGTTTGGAAATTGACTGGCTGGGAGACCGAAGAAAAGTGGATCGGTCAGTAAAGGAAAAGGAATGCCTTGAGAAGAGGAATGTGAGTTTGGCAGAGGCGAGAATAAAGGTTGGCATGATAGGAGTGAATGGAGGGGTCGTTTTGGTGAGGGGGTATGGTTGTGGGCCCACCTGGGCCAGGGGATGACCCTACACTTGACGAATTATGCCATAGTGAGGGTCCGTCGCGGTGCCGTGGAAGCTCTAGGGTGGATTTTCTGACTGCGACGCGTTCTTCACTAATAGGTATAGAGGGGGCGTAAGGCTGGGGCTTTCTTTCGACTTGTGTAATAATCTTCTACTACTTTTTCTTTTCCGATGCATGTCACGCCCCTTACCCCCAGTCGTTGCTGGAGGAGAAGGAAATAATAATATATATATATAATATATATATATTATTAATATATATATATATATATATTATATATATATTATTTACTTATATATATATATATATTATAATATTATATATATATATATATATATTATATATATATATATATATCAGGGGCGTTATAGGGTAGGCCGGGTAGGTAGCTCCCAAACCCAATATTTTTTAGGTTTTAAATAATTGAAATTAAATTGTAAAGTATCTAAATTATTAAAATTTTATATAAAGTTAAAAAAAGAAGCTATTTGCATCATAAATTAAAAGAAAAAACAACCATAATAATAATAGCTTATATAATAATTGAATTCATTTAGAATTCTCGCTTCCAACTCTGATCTAATAGCTAAATTAATTTACCGCCAGGCGGCACGCACATGACGTCATTTTCATCACAGTCAACGTGTATAAAGGAGCGGACTAGTCCCTGTCTACCTATAATAATCGATAAAATAATCGATGATATTAATATGAAATCTTTCGTTCTCGATCTTCCCGTAAATATGTACGAAATATGGGGCTTGTGGCAGTTTGTTTGAAAATTTTTGTATCGAATGAAGTATGATTGATCTGATATTCAGAATTATTATTCTTATATAGCTTCAATTTAAGTGGTATTTTAGCAATTATATACATAAAATTAAGTGAAATAGTAGTGCATAATGGAAGTAAGTGTAGAATTTAAATTAAAGAAAAACGCTTTAAAACTTATCTTATAAACCGAGAGCTCTATTTTAAAAAAATGATCAGGCTAAGAAATTACTGCAATTGGAATGTGATTTACAATTAAGTTTTGGTAACTATAATGAAAACAAGCTTTTAATACAAATGAAATGAGGTACATATTTAATTATTAAACACTATGTTTTTGCATGTTTTCGTTAGGCTATATATATATAGTATCTATATATTTGTATATATATATATATATATATATATATATATATATATATTATATATATACCGATAAATATTATATATATTATATATAGAAAGATATATACAAATATGTAGTGTATCTTCAAGTACGCACTTATATATATATATATATATATATATATATCTATATATATATATATATATATATACTTATAATATATATATAATATCTATATAATATATATAATGTTTATATATTATATATATATATATATATATATATACGGTATATATTGAAGTGTAGGTTTGTAATCACTTCTAGGAATATCAAATACTACAATAATATTGAATGTTTCTAACTATAATCTATAAATATTGCAATGTAAAGTTAAGTATATAATTTATAAATTTGTTATTAATGCTTTCGTTCAACAAATATATTCTGGTGCTATTTCTTCTGAGCATCACACCGAGAGAAATGACATCACCATCATAATTGAGGTTTATTGAGCTAGAATGTAAAGTAAAATAAGCACCTGTGGAAATTACTCATAGTTTAGAGACATTATCAATAAACGAAAAAGATAAATAATAAAAATACATAAAATTTAACATTATAAAAATTATAAACAAAACAACAATAATAGATATAATAATAAAATAATTAATATATAAATATATAATAAAATGATAATAATAATAATATAATCAATAATAATAAATCATAATAATTCATAATATAATAATTATAATATCCCAAAAATAATATAATAAACTAATAATAATAATAATTAATATAATCATAATTACATAATAATATAACAATAATAATAATAATATATAATAATACTATACGCAATTGGCCTTTGTGCGAAATATAAATAATAAGTAAAAAGATTTTAACATACTATTTTTTTTATTGAAGATTAAAGAAATGTTTCGTATTAACAATATAGAGTAATAAATTTTTGTTATCTGAAACACAAATAAAACGTAATTATATTTGTAACTAAAAACAACAATTTTTAAAATGTAAAAAAAATAGAATTACTATAGATACCTTCCCTCTCAAGAAGACTGGAAACGTACCGGCTTTAATAGCGGACGCCCAAGTCGCGAGGTAGAAGGAACTATAGCAGGCGAAACAGGAGATATAAGAGAAGGAAAAGGAGAAGAAACAGACACAGAAGAAGAAGCTTCACAAGAGGGAACGTCAGGAGGAAAAGGTAAAATGTCAGGAGGTAAAACAAAATCAAGGACAGGAGGTAAAGTCGGAGGAAGAAAAGACAAGGACATGTGATGGGAAACAGAAGAAGAAGTAGTGGCGGTAATAGAAGGATTAGTAGAAGTAACAGAAGGTGGAACTGTAGTAGTGACCACAACAGCCTCGTGTAAGGGAGAGGAAGACACAGGAACAATTCGTGAAGGAAAAGATGGAAAAAAGGAGGAAGAGCCAATGTCAGAATCATCATCCAAACCATAAGAAGAATCATCATCAAATATACGTAAAAGCGACAAGCAACCGATTATCAGAAAGATCAGAATCGGAAGAGTCAAGGAAAGCAGGTTTAATACGTTCAACCGAAACATTTTCATCACGAGTCCCATTTTAAATTGTGAAAAATGAGGTCGGCGACGAAGAACAAGATAAGGACCAGTATAAGAAGGTTGTAAAGGAAAATGATAAGAGTCATGACGAAGAAATACATGAGCTAGCCGAATCCTAAATTCTTGGGTAAGTCAAACCGCAGTAGATTGGGAACGAGCCAGGAGAAGGAAGAAAAGAAGAACAATAGACGAGCTTAGAGAGAAAAGAAGGATAATCCGGAAAAGGAAGGTCAATAGAAGAAGAAGAAAAAATTCACCAGGAAGACGCAAGGGTGAACCATAGACTAGTTCAGCTGCAGAAGATTTCAAATCTTCCCTAACCGAAGACCGAAGACCAAGCAAAACCAAAGGAAGATTTTCCACCCAATGTTGCGGATTAGGGGCGCAGCACAAAGCAGCCTTTAATTGCCGATGAAGGCGCTCGACATAAGAATTTCCTTGGGGATGATAAGTACTGGAATGGATTTTTTCAATACCAAGAAGAGATAAAAAATCACGCCAAAGATGAGATCGAAATTGAGGGCCATTGTCAGTCACAATAGAAGAAGGAACACCAAAACGAGCCACCCAATTAGTAAAGAAACGCTGTGCATATTTTTCCGCAGTAGGAGTAAGAAATGAGGAATAACTTCCACGGCCAAGCGAGTATACTGTCAACCATTGTCCAATAAATAAGTTACACCCAAACGTGGAAGGCGGAAGAGGCCGCAAAGAGCGTCGTGAAGATGAAAGGCCGATCAAAAACGACAAAGAGGTAAACGGAATGAACGCTAAAAGGAGGTTTAGTATGTTCTATGAACTGTTGGTTTTTTGACAAGCAATACATGAACGAGCCCAACCCGAATGTCAGTTATGCATGTTTAAGGCCAAAAAAAACGAGAAGATAAGTTTTTGAGAACCACGAATACCAGGATGAGAAAGAGAATGAAGGATAAGAAAAACCTGTTTTCGAAAAACAGAAGGAACAAAAGGACGGACTCTGCCAGTAGAAATGTCACAAATTAAAGGAACAGTAGAATCAGGCAATGAAAGAGTTTGAAGTTTAATAGAAGTATCAGCAGGAAGAATAAGATCATCCTCCATTTGAGCAGCCGACATAGCAGAGTAGTCTAATGTAGGCAAAGGCGTAATGGCATTAACCTGGATACGAAATAAAGCATCAGCACTAGAGTTATCACAACCAGGAATGTGATGAAGATCAGTAGTAAACTGGGCAATAAAATCAAGATGACGAAATTCACGAGGAGAAAAGTGTAAAGAAACAGAAGTAATAGCAGAAGTGAGTGGTTTATGATCCGTGAGAACATGAAACTGACGACCTTCCAGAAAATATCTAAAGTATTTAATCGAAGAATAGACAGCAAATAGTTCACGACCAAAAGTACTATAGCGAGTGACAGCAGGAGGAAGTTTCTGAGAATAAAAAGCGAGAGGAAGCCAAGCACCATTTTGCAGTTGCTCTAGTGAAGCTCCCACAGCATAATCACTGGCGTCTACAAATAGGCGGGTTTCAGCACCGTGTTCAGGAAAAACAAGAAGAGTGTTGTTGACCAATAGAGTTTTACTCTGTTCAAAAGCCTCACAAGCAGCATCAGTCCAATTAACCATTGTCGAGCTGCCTCGACGACCTTGAACAAGCAAAGCAATTTAACTGGAGCTAATATGGCAGCAGCCTTGGGGAGGAAAACGACGATAAAAATTAAGGAGACCTAAGTAAGCACGAAGATCTTCTGAGTGGTAGGAAGAGGATAATTCTCGATACAGATAACATCGATGCAGTGTAGTCTGGAGAGACCGAAGAAGATATTTTGAATGGCCAGATGTATAAGATTACGAGTATGTCTGCACTCTAAACAGATGTTCCTTTCTCGATATATTAAGTACGATATATTGTACCAGCTTGAGACAAACGAGAGAAAAAGTACGCAGATGAGAAAGAATGCTCCTCACGGAGTAAACGAGTAGCAACTATAGATCATCATGTCAAGCATTACAAAGGGTAAACCAAGTTAAAACATGATCTTAACGTTGAAAGTTAGGCACTGGCATCTACGACAGACAAAGGCTATAAAATTATACCTTAAAGGATTGTCAAAAAGAGTCGCAATACAAGTTTTAGGACGATCATCAAGGATTAACAGGACGTCTTTGAGTGTAGGAAGTGCAGATATTGTAATCAAGAGAAAGAAAATGGTGACGCTCATTTGAGAAGAAGTAATTATCATGAAGGTGAGGAAAATAGATAAAAGTTCAGCAATAGTTTTAGATTTATTTAACTGTTAGTGATCCCCATATAATAACCGAAAGAATGCTGGCCCTGCGGCTGGGTGTTTTTTCACAATTGAAGTGAGAAGCGTTAAGGGGAAGTAGAAGGGGAAACAATACCTTTTTCCAGAAGCATGTCAAATTCAACACGTGCATGTTTAACAATTTGCTGGAGAAAGTCTACGAGCTTGCAAACAGGAAGGACTACCTTTGTCTGCAATGTAATGCATTACATTGGTGTAAGACGGCAGGAGCAAAGATTGTTAGAAATGAGGTCTTGGATTAAATCAGAAAATTTCATGATGTTCAAAAGAGCGATGAAAATAGAATTTAGTGAGGTTATTGGATTCTCAATAAGAAGATTGATACCATATTAAAAATCTGAAGGGAAAGCATTTATTTCAGAAAGAGAAGCGTGTCTCATCAAGTAGATTTCTGGTCTAGTTGGCCAGTTATGCTAATTAATTAGACTTATTGAAAATTTGATCTAAAAAATTCTCAGCACCTAAGTGATGTTTGTGTAATTATTCTGCTCATATATGCAGGTAAATAGTTCTTTCATACGGAACGGAATGACGTTAGTCAATAGATAAAGTAAGGAGTTGTTCCCCATAGACAGCAATGCTTAGAAAACCATCTAGCAGCCCGTAAATGAGATTAACAGACTTCAGGCGGAAACGAGCAGAACAAAAAACCATGAAACGTTCAAATAGAGCGAAACTACTGCCAGAATCAAATTAGGAAAAAATCGTTTTAGATCACCATCAAATTATACGCAAAATGCGAACCTGGAAGAACAGCTTATTATCTTCAGTGAAGTAGAAACAGAAGAAGAGTCAACAGAATTGAGAACAGAGTAGGAGCCGTTGTAGTAGCAGTAACCAAAGACGAAATAGAAACAGTACGGAATATGGCAGCGAATCAGATCGGAATTGGAGGAAACTGACGGCAAGCTGAGGAGCCGCAGCGATCTACGATCCCCCCGGGGGAGTTGTTCCCAGAATATGTAGAATTTGGCAGATGTTAAAATCCAGGGAGGAATGCAGTTACGCTGCTCTTAACACCAATGAATGATAATGATAGAAGCACAAAGAAGAACCTTGAGGAGGTTGGGGTAATGAAGAACGGAAAGGTGAAGGAGAACGAGATCTAGTGCGAGAAGAAGCAGATGAAGATTGCTGAGACTGGACACTGACAACGAGAAATAGAAGACATTTGTTGTTGCAAGGAATTACTTTTGGAACATTTCATATTGTTCAACAAGGTAAGAATATTAGTAAGAGGGTCTAAAGATGAATTCTGGAAAGATGGAGGAGAAGGAGTACAAAAAGAAGAAGGCACAGAGTAAGAGGAAGAAAGAGCAGCGGAAGACGAAGACATAGAAGGAGGAGAAAAAGAATTAGTAGCAATTTGAGAAGTGAAGTAATAGAAGAAGAAGACGAAAGAGAAAGAGTAAATACGTAGAACCCATATGGGTAAAAGATGGATAAGTTATGGAGAAGAAAAAGATTGATTGGCCCGAATATAATCTCCTGCACGTCAGTTACTAAATAGAAGGAAGAAAGTTAACTGTGTTTTCAATGATGTGACCTAACATACGTGACGTCCCTGTTCGGGCGCCAAAAAATTTAAAATTGGTGTTATGTATGTTAAGGAGAGCGGTGGCAGGATGCCGTTTTCTGTGTAAATCGGAAGATCTAAGTGGCGTCCCGAGAAAACCTATACAGTAATACCCGAAGAGCTAATTCCCAAAAGTTTCTACCCTAACATAAACACCATTTAAATACGGCGACAGAGCTCTGAGAGCAGAGACGGTGACAGTGACAGAAGGGACGAGACGTAAGGAGATAAAAACTCAATTAGGTTAGGCTAATACGACTAACGGCCAATCAAACTTTATGGGGAAAGGTTACGTGAATTTCCGCAAGGTTAGGTATATTTCTGAAATATTATATACGGATATGAAAGATTACATATGTGACTAAAAGATAATGTATGAGGTATCTCTGCATTTATTACAGCTACTATCACAAACCAAGAAGGATTTCAACGACAAATGAATCAGCGAATCTTTTTGCTTATATTTTGTATTTTATATATTTACAGTATGGTATCTCATTACGATAAATTGAAAAACGAAAAGCAGCTTCGCTGATTCTAAATGATGTCCCAAACAAATACCATTCCGAGGTGACACCTATAAAATGATGAAGCAACGATCAGTGTGGAAAAAAAAAAAAGCATGGGATGATGATCGCAAAACAATAAAGCAATACTCAGCTTGGATTTTGTTTGGCGACCTTAATATCCCTGAGAGCTTGGTTAACTTTAGTTGCAGAATCCAAGACTGAGAGGGCTGAAGGTTTACGTTGGCTGAAGATATCCTCAGATGCAGCCAGAAAAATAAACTAAAAATCTTCTTTCAAAACAAAAATGACAGCCAAAACTAAAAAGATGGTTTTTCTACGCACAAGTTCCAACCGGAACTTAAACTAAGGAGTTCCACCCGGAACTAAAAGAAGTTTTCGGCCAAAACTTAAAACGATGAAGTTCCACCCAAAACTTAAACCTTTAAGGAGAATAAATAAATAAATAAATAATAAAATAAGGAATGAAAATAATAAAGGTTTGTAATGATATTTCATAACAAGTATGAAAATGAAACATACCCTATCGGAAGTAGGGTGTGTACTTTCCACAACTCAGGAAAGTAGAAAAACTGAAAGATCTGATCTGACTTCGGATCTGATAAGGATTCCTCTCTGTATAAAGGGAAAAGTTCATTAGCGTTGCAATACGTTGGGAACAGGGAAATCATATCAAGTATGACAGGTATTGCAATACGAATACTTTAAGGCATGTTGGTGATTAAAACTCACGGTTTCAGAAATTCAATTTGTTCGTAATGGGGAGGATACTGAGATTATATCTCCCACAGATGGACATAAATCAAAATAATGAGAAAAACCTGAAACTACTTATTAGTAGAAAAACATTTCCTGAAACTTTATATAATGCCTAAAGAAGATAATTAATGCAGATGGGAGAAATAATAATTAGGTCAAAAGTTATACATATAAAACATATATAGAAATACCCCAATGTATATACATTAGGGTGGGTCATATTTGAGCAGTGGAGTGGCATAGAGCTGTCCCTTACATCCCCCCGCACTAAATTTACGCCCCCACTACCTTTTCTTAGATCTTTCGAAAGATCTGAGGAGCGCAAATCGGGAATAAGTGGCGGAGATGCGAGGGATGACCCCGTAATAACTTATATAACTTTAAAACGCGTGGGTTTATCAGAGGGAAGAGAGAAGAAGAGAGAGAGGATGTGTCTTGCATCATATTTCTAGACATCCATGAATTGGGTTGATGTCAAGCGGATTGACCTAAAGTATGAGAAGATCTGGATTAGTTCTCGAAATTCTATCCGTTCGGGCTATTGGAGATCGATGATGTCGACTGGAAGGTTAGGAAGATGTTGTCTTCTTCATGCATCCACTGCTAACCCCTTAGTTGCTTGGTAATATCGTTCGTGTTGGTGCTCTGGGAAGGACTACGGATAAATGCCCTCTCGCCAGGCGTTATTCTTAACTCATGGAGGCAGCTCGCTGCGTTCGGGTAACAACATGAGCACCTGCTGAGCCGCGAGCGGGATTGGGTGTAGTGTAAGCAGGGTAAGCTGGATGATAATGATTAGGGGAATACTCGGGCAGATGTGACATCGACAAATTCTGGTCTTGTTGCAGTGGAGTATTTCTGTCCCATGACCTAGGCTGTATTTGTCCAGAGGTAGTGGTTGACGAAGTTGACGAAAGCACGACTTGTAAACGCTGCTGTGAGCTATAACTACTGTCGGTAGAAAGTTGTATCTGAGAGCGTTGTAAAAGAGGGGCCTCACCCAAACGACGTTCGATGGCGGTAGGTGTTCGGGAGGTTGATGGTGATGGTCCAGAAAGTTCAGGAAATTCCCTCTCGA
>JABUQX010034065.1:0-20880 GCA_015478945.1 Trachelipus rathkii | reverse complement strand
TTTTAGGTTGATTATCTTTAGATGTATCACGGAAGTAATGACCATTTGACCAATTCCGGACCGGGCCACCATCGGGAAATATTGATAGATATGAAACTCGGCATAAACCTTTTTGGGTGTATCTTGAGTGACCGGGTTTGTAAATGAGTGGGTTGCCCAGCGGGTTCAGGCCCAGATCTGAAATATTGAATGAACACGAAATGTATTCTCAGCTTTTAGTGATCTTAGATGTATAGGGTAATGACGATGTTGACCAATTCGGACGGCCCCCTCCTTAATATTGGGTGGAACGTTTGCATTCCGGATTCACTAGCATATTAATATCTCAATTTCATATTGAATAATACGTTCGACATGCCTTGCAAATGGGGTCTTGGGACCCCAACTGAAATTAGTTGACCCTAGACGATGATCGTTTTACTATTCATACTAGGTTACCTCATTCGTTATACTAGTGTTAGATAGCTACAATCCCCAAAGGGGGTCACAGCCCAAAACTGAATTAGTAGCACGACGTTGGTCACTTTTCTTATGATTGTTCCGATCAGAAAAAAAATAAAATTAAATAAATACAAATTTCCTTTATTCTTTTTGTTTTACTTAACAAATTTACGTTTTTACTCCTAAGCCGATTTATAAATCGTCTTTATATTTGTTCTGTGCCAATTGTTGATTATTGCATCTATGACTTTAAGGTTCGATTTTTTACTAATTGTAACGTTTTATCTAACAGCAGTATCACTTAATCACACCATTCCACTCCCCGACATCTGCTGTCTATTGTCTTTGATGAAGGGACCATATTTTTGACTTAAATTGTAATATTTTACGTACTCCTAAGGAGTAATCACAATCAAACACCATCTAACCATCCCACCAGCCTGTGATCTATTGATTATTGATCTTAAGGTCATTTTTTTTACTAAAATTGTAGTTTTACCATACCTAGCAAGTAAATCCCACTAATCAACACCTCTGCCAGCATTCTACCTTCTCTAGACCAATCTGTGATCTTATTGAGTCTTTGATTCAAGTAATTTCGACGTATCTTGTTGATAACAACTACACATAAAATCAGTTCTTTATACCAAAGATAGACAATATTTGCTGAACCTCCGTAACAGTTGTTCCAGTAAAAGCCTATTAGTCATGCGTGAACTATATAGTAACGCAAAGCGGAGAACTTTAGCATCTTAGACTGCTAATGGTATACGTAACCAAAGTTCAACTTACACCAGTAAGTACTAACTAAAATCCAAAAACGTTAACTGTATTCACACTTTGTCGCTGTCCTCTTTAATAACCATGTTGATCAATAAACTGGATCATAACATACTAACTCATCATACCTAAAGACGTAAGACGAATAAAGTTAAGTTTTTAGGTTTTCTCTTTTTAGACTCCGTCACCTTTCAGAAAATATCAAAATACAAAACATGAAAATGATTTATGCTTTAACATTTGCATTAGTGATGCAATATTATTTATTTCCCTCTGTCAGGAGCAGGCATTTTGCAGTCGACATTTGGTTTTACGCATTAATTAATTATTGACTTCAGACTATGATAAGGATTCGCTATGCAAGGGTTGATCAATTTACTTTGGACGAAATTGATTCCCACCCTCGATTACCGAATCCTATAGTCTAAGTCTTGTATAGACTTAGGCTAGATAGACTCGTATTGGGGTGTTGATCATTGTCACTTTTGCCGAAATTTGGATTACGACCTTCATTACGAGTCCTCATCATAGTCTCTAGTCTTGTAATTAAGACTCTGTAGGATACGTATGAGGGTTGGAAATCAACTTTCCTTTTGGCGTGTTCCAGTCACTGACTGGAAATACTAGTAACAGGTCTGTAAAGAGCTTTAGGAGCAGAATCGGACGAGGATTCATATTACCACACGGAATGTATTACTGACGAAATTCGTATGTACAAAACAGCTTAAGTACGAGATTCTTTCTTTCAGCCACAGAAGAAGATAACAGCATACAACGCACGAAACGAACCTGTATCCAGTTTCAAGAGGTTATATCTCGTCGACAACAAAGCAACAACCCAGATCATGTCAAGATAGTTCTAGATTGGATCTTAATAACCAAATGATATATGCATACGTTACATATGTTTCCATTAATACAAGCTCAAGCTTACCAGAGCTAGAAAAGTAACCGAGCGAATTCTAACACAGACTTAAGACCCGAATTGAACTGTTACATTAACAAGTGTCCTTACTTACTGTAGTATTACTGACCATTGAATACAAGCGAGCCCCTATTCATTTTACCAAACATATCTCAAACATATTAACTTTTTAACAATTACAGCAATATTTGCAAGAATTTTACTAACATTGTTAATTAGTTTACAGAGCAGTGAAGATATGCTAATCGTAACAAAGTTTCCACATTAATAACGCTTAAATAACTAACCTGACTAAGAATTATGACAATGACAACCCGACCCCATTACGGCACGAACTAACCACTCAGACATTACAAACCTATTCGCACTTAACAACAGTAAGGTAACTAACAATGAACCTAACAAGACAACCGATTCACACTTTTTCAAGTATTGCTCTGAAATATCATGTTTTTATTACATTACATCGTAATTATTAACAAAGTTTGCATACCTGTCTAAATCATCATATGACAAGAACTATATGCTGACGTAACAAATGTTTTACGAGTCAACTTCGTTAACATTTAACAAGAAAAAGTTCATTCATAGACCTCGTCTATAATCACATATCCCAGCGAATATCGCAATAAAAGTTTTAACCAACATACAAAAATAAAATTATCCTAACATAAATAAAAAAAGTTCTTTGAGTAAAATATCACAGTGAAACGTAATAATTTACAGTTGTTAAGCAGTAAACAGTAAATCAGACCACCCATCACTGCAGTCCTACCGTCCCACCGCTGATGGATCTATTGAGCTATTGATTCAAGTATCTTTCATGTATCATTTTTCAGGAAATTATAAAAATATTGTTCTTACTATACTACCTCGCATATATATACTGTAACACAGGTTTTTAGCTCAATAAGCTAAAATTCATAACCCTACTAAGGCATATATGTACAAAATGCAAACGCTAATACTAGTATGATTAATCAGCTAAATCGAAAAAATTCCATTACTGGATCAAGGTAAACTAGCAAAGATATTACTACTCGATATGTTCTCAACTTTTCGTCATATTAGACAGGTAAGCCGTATTATTTAACAAATTCCCTTAACAAGGTGACCATCTATCAAAACATGCACCATTTGAACTAATGATTGTGACACTATCTTCATCAGAGTGTCACCTCGTTTTGAGTTAACCATCATTTGACTTGAAGTTAAAACGTAGACATTAGGCAAGTCTTAGAGGACCTACATTAGTCAACAAAATTAACCTAGGTTCACGCTTTCTAACACTCATCGTCCAGTTAACAGTTTATCTTACAAATTATAATTTCTTCTAACAACTCCAGTGTTTTTCCACATTGTTAGTATTTTGTAACTAACGTACTTAACTTAGAATAAACCTTTTAATTAACAGAGTATCTAAGCACCCATTACCTTCTGTCCGAAGAAGAACCAGGGATGCGCTCCCTTCTGAGGGTCGGAATCTGCGAGGCGGATACCCGCAGAGTGTAAGCGGGGTTGGCTCACCGAGGGCGACGCTGACCTCTTCGGGGGTACAGCCCGCTTAGTATTAAAGGTAAATATTCTATGTTATGTTTGCTTGTATAATACAAAATATATTTGAATCAATAGTCAATAGATCCGGGGGTGGGACGGGTGGGGCTTCTGCAGGGGCATGGGTGGTCTTTGATTTATACTGATTTTACTGAATTACTGCTTTAAATCAGCTAGTTATTTACTTTTACCGTGTATTTATCAAGAACTATTTGTATGTTATGTTAGGATTAATTTTGTGATTCTTTGTTTGTTTGGTTTAATTTGGTTATGTTTGCGTTATTCGCTGGGGCTATATATTTAAGCGAGTTATGATTGTTTTGTTTAATGTACGCAAGTTTATGTGTAAAACATTTGTTCGTCGCATTATCTTCTTTGGTTTGAGATAGACAGAGTTTATGCTAACTTTTGTTAATATTCGATTCCAATATAGTAAAATTAACATTGATATAATTCAGTATACTTGGAAAAGTGTGAATGAGGTTACGTTTTGTGACCAGTTGTATGTCTTTATAGTGTTAGTGCGAAGTTTGTTGTGTTGTGGTTTATTCGGTGCGTTAGATGTGTGGGTTTGTATTGTACTTTTTTAGTCCGTTAGTTAATGTTGCTTTTTAATGTCGGAACGTTGTTCGTTAGTACCTTTCACTGCTCTAGTATTAGTTAAATTAAACGGTTATGATTTCTTGACTAAGTATTGCGTTGTCAATGTAAATTAACGTTAAAATGTGTTAGAGATATGTTTTGGAAAAGTAGATTAGGTTTACGTTTGTATTGCATGTCAGTTTACTTTACAGGTTGTTAAGTATGAACCTTTGTTATTGTTACAGTTTAGTCGTGCTTAAGTTGTGTTAGATTCGTCGTTGTACCTTATTTTCTTAGCTTCTAGTAATGTAGTGTTAGCTTATTAATGTGAAAAAAATGTTACGTTAGCATATATTCATTTGTTAGTATCCAAAGAACTATCTTTGTACTATGTTATTGTTGTTGTTGTTGTTGTGCGACGAGATTATATCCCTTTGATCTGATATGGTTCGTTAGTGCGTTGTATTCTTGTTTACTTTCTTGCTGATTGGCTGAAGACAAGAATCTCCGTTACTTTTAGAGTGTTTGCTACATCGAATTTCGTCCCAGTAAGACATTTTTGCTGTGTTGGTTATGATGATCTTTTCTGTGCCTACGGTGTCCTCTGTTCGGACTTTACATGATTCCATCGGTGAAATATACGCCAAAGTGAAATTGTTCAGCCTTAGTCTATCATCCGATTATTACAAGAGCTTAGACTATGATGGTTACGATGGGTCGGGAGTCAATTTGCGTCAAAAGTGAAATTGAAGAAACCTTTAAAATTTTCGAATTCGTTTTCTTTTGTGAGAAGTTATGAGCAAGAGAGCTTGAAGTTAAATTAATAAAGGTAAATCGTTTGACTCAATAACTGTTTTTTGGAAAAGTTGTGACCAATTTTAATGGCTTTAAGAATTGAGTAATATTGAAAACCAATTATGAAATGGTGAATAATTAAATTCATCTTTTTTAATGTTAGGTGATATTTTTGAAAGGTGACGGTGTCTAAAAGAGATAGCCTAAGACTTACTTTATTTCGTCTTTACGTTACGGTAGTTGAATGGGTTAGGATGGTTTAGATACCGCTTTTATTGTAACATTGTATGTTAGAGAATGCTTGACAAAGTTGTGAATAAGTTACGTTTTTGGATGGTATGTTAGTTACTTTACTGGTGTTAAGTGTGAAACTTTCGTGTAACGTTACCATTTCTTATTGCTCTAAATGGGCTAGTTTCTGTTGGGGTTATTTATAAAGTTTCGATTGATGAGGTAGCTTTATTACTGTGAAAACTTTCTACGTCAGCAAATATTGTCTGATCTTTGTATAAGGAACTTGTTTTATTGTTATGTTTATTCCAAAATGATCGAAATGTGACTTGAATCAGTAGATCATTGGTAGAGGGAGGTTGCGATGCTGGCTGGTGGTGGTTTGGATTTGAATTTTTTTTATTAGGCTGCTATTAACTTAAAATTTAGTATTAAACTGTTTATGAATAGATCAAGGTAGATTCAGATGGTCAGGGAAGGTGGGATGGTGTCGTTGATTTGATTTTAGTTGAGTTTACTGCTTTAGGTATGTTACCGTTACCAAAAATTTTAGTAAAGAAACCAAACAATTGAAAGCAAACAATAAATCAAACAGAACACAACTAAGAAATCACACGAAAAAATAGAGTCAGAGAAAGGGAGAGGTTGAGAAATGGTATGTATTGAATTTAGTGAAAATTTACTGCTTATAGGAACCGGTATGTAACAGTTAACAATTTTAGTAAAAAAATTTGACCCATCAATAAGAATCCCATAGATCACAATTGAACGAAAGGGTGCTGGGAACGATTGGGGTGATGAGGGTTTGATTTACTGTTTACTGTTCGCTAGGGTATGTAACACGTAAGATATTAATTAGAGAGAGATAAGAATTTTATTTATTTTTCTTTATTTAATATTTATTTTTTTTTTCTGTATCGACGGTACTCTAAAGAAGTGTACTTGTACCAAGTTTTCGTGTATTCGGTCATAGTTTCGTTTTGATGGGGCTGGTGACCCTTTGGGTGTTTGTAGCTATTTTACTTCTCGATTGGGGTACTAGTGAGATATACCGAGTTTCATTCGGTTGGTCATATTTCGGTTTGAGGGTACCAGGGGACCCCATTTGGCTCGTTGTACGGTTATTTTAATCATATATGATGTGAGGTACTTATCTGGTAGGTGTTCCGATTAATGTTCTCCGCCAATATTGTTCAGATGTTGGGGGGCGGTTCCCCGGATTTTTGTCAAATTCGTCTTGTCCAGTCTCCTGCTCCAACTAACTCTGTAGTATCAGTTCGCCTGTTCTATGTCTATTTTCAGATTTTGGGCTGAGTACCTTTTGGGGACCCACTGTCATTTTACACGGGTCTCTAATACTAATTTTTAATCCGGGACACCTTGAAGGTTATATTTCAGATTTGGGGGGGCCGGTCCCGTTTGGTCAAAGTCGTCTTTAGCTCCGTATACATCTAGATTAACAACTAAAAGGTATTGATATCAGTTTCGTAGTTCTATGTCGCAATATTCAGTTTTGGAGAGTGAAGTACCGCGTCTGGGGCACGCCAAGTCTTTTACCCGGGGTCTTAAGATTAATTCATCGAAGGTTGGTATGGCGAAGTTTCTCATTCTTAAGTCATATTTCAGATTTTTGGGGTGGTCCGGCGAATTTGGTCATCGGTTCATTTTACCGTTTTTTAACTAGATACAACTAAAGGGGCTGGACGATCAGTTTCCGTTGTTCTATACCAATATTAATGCTTTGGGGTGGGATCCTTTGGGGGATCGTAGGAACCCTTACGGGTCTCTATTACCATTCAATTTCGAACTCACGACCTCGTAACCCATATAGGCACCCATTGTTGTTATCGAATGTTTTAATAAGACCGCCGTGGATCCAGCCCCCGGTAGCGGAGCCACTCGCCGATTACCATTCAGTCTGTTTTCTAGAAACTAACTTGTCCTTCACCAAAGTTTAGCAATTAGAAGCCTTGTGATTTTTAGTGGGGGGTGGTCCTGGCTTGGAGCCACGGGGACGTAACCTGGTAATCAAGAAGGAGTATGCGCATCTTAACCCCCCTCTTTTTAGCCAGATCGAATAACCACTACCGATGTAGATATATTCGACTGAAAGGGAGTGGAGGAAGAAACCGCGGCGGAAAAAATAACATAATTCAATATATATATATTAATTAATTAAACTTTAACCAGGCTTTGGAGCCGGAGTCGGAGCGGCAGGAGCCGGAGTCGGAGCAAAAGATACCTCGAAATTATCACTCCGTGATCATAATTTCTTCGAGGTATAATAAGTTTTATAATATGGGAGTGTATTGTATTGCGGCGCGGTATAAGATAATAATTTCCATGACTGAAATCATTTACCTTCTCAAAAATCACAGGGTTGTCCTATATCAGCTACGCTGTAAGGACTCAGAGACCCGTATTCCAATGTGCTATGAAGTGGGTTAACTTATACTAGTATTATATATATATTTATATAATTATATCTATATATATTATATTATATATATATATATACTATATATAATATTATATATATATTATATATATATATATATCTTATTTATTATATTATTATAATACTATTATTAATATATATCTGCATCAATAATGAATATGTAGTGGAGATACAGAACATCTGTAGTTTAAGAATAAAATGACTCGTGTTGAATATGTTAGCTTCCATATATTTGTAGTAATTGGTATCTGATTCATCTTTTGTTCATTCTGTAGAAGGGATTTCCAATTTATTTGAGTTCCGCAACTTTTCCTCACTTCTACAAAATATAGTCTCTAGAAATAAGTATTTTGATTGAAGATGTGCAGTAAGTTCTATGAATCCCTGCTCTTCAGTGTTGCGAATGGTGGTTATATTGCATAAAATTTTATTATTTTCATTTATTAGTTACTTTCTCGAATACTTGCTGTCTCAATTCTACTGTATGAAGTTGGTACCATATCTCTTACAAAAAAATATTTAATCTCTGAGAAATGAGGTATTTTGTTCGAGATGTGCAACAAAGTTCTATGAGTCCCTGCTCTTCGTTGATTGTGAATGGCTATTATCTTGCCCATAAATTTTTTTTTCTGGAAGATTGCTGTGATTTGGGGTCATTGAAGCTTGGCATTTTTTGGGGGATTTTAGTCTTAGTTTCTTAGCCAACTTGTTTCACGGTTCGATCTTTTGCTATTTTGGGGTGTCGTTTGTTCTAGAAGTAGAATACGGATTTACCTCTTTACTATGCAAATTTTTGACTTCAGCTATTATTCTCTTCGGGTGGATTGTTCCCATATGCTTATGAAGTGACGTATTAACTGTTTTTGGTGAACTACCTAGTTTATTTTTTTGTGGCATATTTTCAGTATAATTTGTTTTGTAACATTTTATAATAAAAAAACATCTTTTCGAATGATGGCATTTTAAAACAAATCTGTGAATCTATTTGACGGGTCAGTACGTGTTAAATTTTTATCAAAATCTGGAAAGATTCTATAGAATTTCGAAAGGATTTTTGTATTATATATTTATATATATATATTATATATATATATTATATAATTATATAAGTATATTATATACTATATATATTATATATATATATATATTATATATAGTATATATTATAACACTTTGCGAGTTATTACAGTGTATGAAACGGAGTAGTAACTTTTATTCTTTTATTCCTAAGAATAATTAATCACATAGTAGGGTAATGCTGTCAATGTAAGAACATTAAATGCAAGTCAACGTGGTTGATCAAGCACACAGGCTTCTGACATCAATAGAATTGTAGACAGTTAGTAAAAAATTGCCTCTGTCACACAGCAAACTTCGCCGGTTTTTTCATTGAGCCCAGCTTAAATGCGACCTCTCTATTCTTATGGCTTGAGATTCTTACTGCTTCCTCCCTCGAATGGCCAGGCATTTCGCGGCGCATTGGCATTGATACTTCGACAAAAATAATGCATACAAAAGGTTGTTTATATTTTCAGTATAAATCAAATTAATAGTAAAATTGATATACAGAGTTATTATGAGAGGTGTACAATATTGTGAGGGCAGAGATTCTTTTTCACAAGGTTTTTTTTTTTTTTTTTTTTTTTTTTTTTTTTTTTTTTTTGGTTAGTAATTAAGTATTATTATTACGAAACACAAATTCTATTTTACAATATTTAATAGAAAAACCTTCTTAATCCCCACCTCGGGGTTTTGACTATTTCAACTTTCTAATTACACCTTGCCTGTGCCATTATGTTTAAGGAACATGCCGGGAATTTATTTATACTATTAGTGTTAGACGCTGTTTACAGTCATCATTATAGTATAATTAGAGGAAGGAAGGACGATTATTTTTTTTTTTTTTGAGGATTTAAAGTATTCAATTCAACATGTCTATTCTAAGTATCTGCATGCAGAAACTATAGGTCCCCTTTCCTCTCTTTTTTTTTTTGTTTTCTTTTTTTATTATCTATGTATATATATTTTTTTTCTTTATTTAAACTTTATTTTTGTTCCTGGGTTTCAGCGTCCCTATCAGTTATGTTATGAAAAATGTCTTACATCTAAATTTTCCACGCCTCTTTCCATGCTTTACATATTAAAGTGTATATTTTTTTTGTTAGCAGCTGAAGGGTCTGAGTTATACTCTTGAACAGGTTTCCTAACATTGTCTGTTGATTTCACCACACGCCTTGCCTTGTGGGAGTCTTCGGGAATTAAATATATTTTTATTTTTACTATACAACATTGCCAAGGCCTCGCATTTAAGGCCATTAATTTCCTTCAAATAGGATTTGATTGGACCGTGCATGAGTGCTCCTTTCTGTAAAGCCGTTCCTGGCACTTGGATAGTTTCTGGCCGAATAAAGCCAGGGAGTAACGCCATTGTCATTTAGCGATAATTCTCAAACGATACGAAGTGCCCAAGGCAAATTTCAGCGCTTTTAACCCTTCATTTTCCATCATTTAATCAATACCCTTAGGTCACTATGAGGCTTGGTTCAACTTTTTCCACTAGACATTCACGTTTGGTGAGCTAGCCGTGGTGAAAATTTTATCTATGCCGAGTAGGTTTTAACAAGTCATCAATTTAATATACAGTTGATTGGCTTCCTCGATCTGAGATGATTCATTTATTGAGCACAAACGGACAAAATTTCGCTCACTAACCATCAAGCACCGGTCGCTGTCGCCTGCGTAAGAGGGTAGGCGAAGGATCTTACTAAATCTATCATAACAGCAGATGAAGTTAACCCATACTATCAGGAACTGTTACTAGTCACGATGGAGGGGGTGTCAACTTCTCCCGGAAGACTTCCTTAAACTCTGCCGAATTCTGGAGGATTCTTCTATCTAACGCTCTTAGTTTTTACTGCAGAAGTCCTATCTGTACAATTTCTTTACATCTACTATGAGTAAATCTGAGGCAAAATCCCGACTTCAGGATGGTCAACGTTTCCGTTTGTTCCCAAGTGGTTTGTATTCTGTATTTTCTCTTTGAATCATCCACAGATTTTTCCGGTACTAATTTTAAGCTGTGCCTGTCGAGATATCAACCGCAAAGACAATCCTCGCCCTATAGAGTGAACTCTCGATATGGCGGCCTTCAACATAGTTTTCAGTACCTTTTGTTACGAGTCCATATTATTCATCGTCTCTGTTCCTATAGATATCTCTGTGAATCTTACCCATCTGATTTTTCTTCTCTTTCCATTTACCATTTTTTTACCCTGTAGGTGTATAGTTTCATATCCCAGAAATCATCAAGTCATAATCCCCAGCTTCAGCTACTATAGTCTGCACTTTATTCTTATTACTAATACATCTATAGCTACTACCATGATCGTTTTACTATTTTCATATCAGTACTATTAATAATAATTACTATTATTAATATTAATGCTACTAAAGTATTTATTAACATTTTTGCTTTTGATACTACTACTACTACTCCTACTAGTCACTTTTAATTTATTTATTATTATCATGTCAGTTTTGATTCTTTTATTAATATCCATTTCATTATTATTATTATTTTATTATTTTATTATATTATTATTATTATTATTTTCTTTTTTATTATTATGTATTTATTTTAATTATATATTATTATTATTTTTATTTATTTTCTTATTTTATTATTTTATTATTATTATTATTTTTTATTAATTTAGTTATTAGTTATTTCCTTTTATTATTATTATTTAATACATCGTAGTCTTGTTTCTTTAGTAAGCGATTTTAAGGCTAACCCTTCCACTCGGATTCAAGAGTATTCGTCACTTAAACTCTCCTCCAGTTGTACTCCGTCTCCATAGTTATTTAATGTTTGGCCACGCCCGAATCCCCATCTTTTTATACAAGCAGTATGCAATTCATCTCCCAAGCCTCTATAATTCTTATCTCTTTAAGTTGCCAATTCTATTGAAAAAGGTCAAAGTAACATCTACCCTCCAGAAGAATTTAAATCAACGTAAAATTTTGAAATTGGCATTCATAAGTTTACTCTCGGAATAATTATGATTTTTTCGCATCTTTTTATATAGCTGATGATTACCACTGTTGTTAAGTACGAGACAGTTGATTCTCTTATTGGCAATTAAGTAATGGATATTTTTGGTTAATGTTATTAATGTCCGTGCTAGCTATGATGGCAGTAACTATCAACCACAAAGGAAAAGTTATAGTACTGTAAGCGCGAAACTTTGATCTGCATTATTTTCTTCTCCCATAAGTGCGCTGGCTATAGTAAGCTCGCTTAACCGTTCGTGACTTATATAGTACTCGTTTGTTCATCGGGACGACATAGGTAGGCATCACAAACACCATTGCCGCTTTGCTTCGGAAGCATAGCCAGATTAACCTTCACAGACAAATCTTTTATTGGAAGGGCGAGCTTTTCCTTTTCCACATTTTTCAGTTTAAGGAGGTTGCCAAACGAATTGGCGCCGCACCACTTACTATATTGATATCGGCAGAGAGTTAAATAATACTAGAACCAGAAGAAACGCTTAAAGCTGTGTAGATAGATATGTAAGGATATTTGACAACAATTCACCAACCGCAATTGATCTTTTCATTGAGCTGGACCATAACGCACCTATCTCGCTATGTTGAACCTAGAAAATCCGTTTATTCATACCCATAGCAGAAACACATTTTTATACTGGATTCAAGATAAATTTTTCACCTTATCACTTATAATCTCTCAAAACTTATCTACCAAAAAATCACACCATGCTCTTCAGAGAGAATCCGAACTGAGCAATAATAAAAGGATGTCATCAGTATAAACACAAACATTCTACTAAATATACAAACAAAGCATTGACAATGCAATCGCTGGAAAACGGCCTAGAAAAGAACACTTATGTACATGTATTAAAATAAATATTAAACAACAGATATCGCTTATGAATAGGGTAAATATTGTCATACAAATATTCCTCGGTGACACTGAGCAGTATTAGTAGTGAAGCTTGTCCGAACGGTCTAACTTGTTAATAACTTGCAATGTTGCAATTGCAATAATATCCTTAACTTGGTAGGTAAAAATTGTCAGAGGATTGATCTATATGGGTTTCTAACTCAAGATCACGACCACCGAAACCTTCCGTCCCGACTTTGGCAACAAGTAGTTGAAATCCCCCAGTTGCTTCTCCCCGCAAAGTGCCTTCCTGCGTCATACATTTATTCCTCCCTTGCTTTCTCAAAAAGATGTGGAGCTATGCTCTACTTTTCAATTGTATCGGCGAGCCACTAACAATGTTCCACATGGTATGGGTATTTGCGCCGATTCGCATAAATTTCTCTTCAAAGGCTTCTTCTCTCTCCCTCACCCATCATCACAGTGCAATCTTATCCCCTTCCAACTAGTACAATCCTTAATTCCCACTCCCCCTCCCCTTGAGTTTTTACTGATTAAGTCGGGACTGAGCGAATATACGAATAGTATTGTTCTCAATCATCTGATTCTATATAAAAATTAGCATCGTTGTCATCCTTTTTACTTGTTCAGGTCTTCGATTACATATTGTATTGAGTAGTCACTCAATTCTTTTGATAGTTTGATCGTTCTTTAAATTTTAAAATTAAGTGTTACAAGATTGTAATTATTGTAATTCCAAATTATTTGTACTTTATAATTTTAATTTATATCAAATCACCCATTAATTTGAAATCTAATTGGATTATTATATTTTAAACTGAGACGCGGGCCATAGAGGTAAGTATAGATAATTTTCAGTCTTTAGCGTGAAAATTTGTGCAAGTGACTTTTATTTTATAAGTGAGCAAAAATATGAAGAAGTCTTGCTAATTCTAATACAATTATATGGCTACTTAAATGTATTATGAATGATAACGTGTATTCTTGAGAATATGGCATGTTACATTAAGAGGAGACAATTAAATTTGTATCGAGTGTCAGCCTATTAGTTGCTGCAAATCTGTAAAGATCTTTTACTATACTCGCTCTCGCTACATTAATTTTGATTACTTCCTTTATCATAAGTGATCAAAAATGATGAAGAAGTCTCTAATTCGCGGCATTCATTGGCAATCTGCTCATATGTGGATGGCTCTGCTTTAACTTAATTCTCAATGAAAGCAAGCAGAGTGGTTGAGATATACTAAGCAAGTCTATTGTAATAGGAATCAGTCTTGCTAATTTTGTGGTAAGTAATTTACCTATTTTAAATTCATAATACAATTTAATATTTCTACGCATTAATTACAAACTCGATATTATTTCTATTATGTTAGAAGTTATCCCTAACATTCAATCTAATACACATTAGCATTATTTAATTTAACTTATTCATTAATTAATTTGGTGTAGGTTTTTCTTGTGAATATAAATAGTTTCCAAACGTAATTTGAATGTTCAAAAATATTGATTCTTTTCTCTTCATCTCTAAAACTATATTCTACTTTAACTTGCTGCCTTTATTCTACTATTCCAGCATTTTGTCATTCGTGAAAACGTTATCTCCATCTTTCTTTAACTTCAGAATTATTATGTGCTATATATTTACATCTAATATATTTACACCAGTTAAAACTTCTTCCCTTTTCATCAAACCTTTATCTCTTTCAATGAGCAATTCCATTTCTTTCGATAATTTGGAGCTGTCATTTCCTCCTTTCAAAATTTCTTCGCTTTGCTATTTTCACTTTCCTATATTACCTATTTTTGTTTTTCCGTTTGTATTTCAGGCATATTGTTTATTCATAACCCTACCACCTTCTTTTCAATATTTTGATAAGCTCATCATTCCTTATTACATTTGTTTCGTCTTCCTTTTATATTATTTATTACCTTCTTTATATAATATACTGGTAATGTTGGTAAGCTCAGAAATATTTTTGTCCACCATTTTGTAATACCCTATATGTCACATTTTCTTTTTTCAATCAACTAATTTTCATCTACCCATACTTACCACGTAGTTATCCTTACTTACAGATTGAGTATTTTCCTATAAAACTAACCTCCATCCATGCTCTCCTGAACACTGCTATAAGGAATCATGGGGTACCCATCCTTTTTCTTCTAATATCTCTATCATTCAACATTCATCTTCGCTTCCAGGTCGTAGGATATTAGGAGTCGTTTAATACATAGAAATTCTACGCTCATCTTTAAGTGATCAAACCACTATTAATTATGTTTCTTTTTATATATTTAAATATTTATTATTATCGAGGCAAAAGCTCAATACCTGGAAAGGTGCGAGTGCTAGACTCTCATCACTTTTCAAATCTCTTTCCCCTATTAAGACTCCCGTAGACATTTTATAAATTCATCACGGGCGTTGTAGTTACTCCTACCCAGAAGGTGTTGATATTATGCCACTCTATGTGCTATTATATTTAGAATATAAGTTCAATACTTATAATTAATAATTATGTAAAAGTTATCACATTATATACTTTTGCATGCGAACATGTTGATTAATATTACTTATAAATTACCCTTTAGATTATCATACAAACTAAATATAACTTTAATTACTATCCCCAATATACATCAATTATTATAGGCAAGGGGGGGTAACCCCGTTCTATGCAATGTGTGCATCTTTTAAAGAGTTGATTTCGACAATAAACCCCAATTAAAATCCGACCTAATCATAACAAATTTAAAGCTGTTACCCACAAAAAACATTCTCTTGATTTTTTTTTTTTTTTTTTTTTATTTTTTTTTTTTTTTTACATCGAAAAAAAGTAGATAAAGAAAGAATGCTCTTAACAATTCTATCACTTTGATTTACTAAATAAAAATATTTCATACAAGATATAATGGCATTCGTAGCCGATTATTATAACACAAAATATATATAATATATATTCCCCAACTTAATAACTAAAAATTCTCTTTTAATTATAAGCGCACTACTGATGAGCGGCAGTAACATTTTCCTTAATATAAAATTCACATTTTTAAATGATAAAAATCTTGTATTCTCAAAAATGGATCCCTATCAGATAAATTTTAAATCTTCGTTTCAATAAAATAGCACTTTTGAAAAATGAGTTTTAACGGCCAAGTTTCAAAGTTGTCACTTTGGCTTCCCCTTTAGAGTTGTCAACGCGTATTTTCCGGAAAGCAACATGCAGGTACCTTTCATAAAAATGGGTCCATTTGAAATTAAAGATCTCCTAATTTCTATTTTCATAAAAAACTACAACACATTGTAAGAAAAACCAATTATTATCGGCAATCATCATCATTAACTGTAAACTTAAATTAAATTTTATTGTTATTTATTGAATCACTATAATTACCGTAACACTAATTTTAAACTTGCTTAACAACTGTTCCTGAGCAGGTTTTCATTGCGGTCATTTATTCTCCTTTTTTTTTTCTTTCTTTCTTTTTCTATTTTTTTTTATTTTCCTTAACGGCGTAAATTTTCGTCGATCTGTTTCTCGACGCCTCCCTGCGCGAAAATTTTCGATCCTTTATTACACTTTTAAATCCATTAATATTAATTATTATTATTCCTTATTATTATTATTATATAATTATTATTATTATTATAATTATTTTATTATTATTATATTATATTATTATGTATCATTATTTACTATTATTATTATTATTATTATTATTAATTATTATTATCATATCTGATTTAACCAAAAATAATACGTCGTACGCTTCTTATTTTTTTTTTCCATGTCATTTCTTCTTGTCATCCTTTTTTCGAACTTTTTCAAATGCGAGGGTGGTATTTGGCTTCGAGTAATCTCTTTGTTTGGAACAAAATTTCCTTCCTTTGTGCACCTTGAGCATTCTTGCTGATTCTTTATACTGAATAGATTAGTGAATTGTTTACAGAGATTGGAGCTTTGCGTTTTTTTTAGATTTATAGGTATACTAAGTGATTGAATATATCTCCTTTCACTCTGAAAATTTTTGTGTTTCTTGGTTCTTCTTTTATTCCTGTTTTCGCACGATTATTTTTTTTTTTTTTTTATAAGCATTTTATTTCAAAAATTATTTTGAGTAAACTTATTAAGGTATTGGGCTTTAATTAAATTCTTAGGCACTCCGTGCGGTCTACTCATCTGATACTTGCTAGTATAATATATATCAGCTTGACATAAGGATATAAATAATGATTTTAATTTTAAGTTATTTGCTTTGTTTATTAAAGTCAATAAATCAAATATGCATTAGTGTGTCTTATCTTCATTATGAAATAGATTCTTTATTTCTATAACACGTTCCAAGTTTACTTAAACAATCTATTTTTCAGAAAATTAAAAATCAATGAATCATATATATATTTTCTAGTCCTCTTAAATTATTTATATAATATTTTCAAAGTAGATATAAGCTGAAAAATAATATTTTCCTTCGCTTTATCTTCCTCCCTTTCTTCTAACACCTTTGACAAATGTATATGCCATACAGATTCTTTCTTTACAATTAATTACCATCGATTCTTTATTCCATAAAGCGGCAGAGATCTAAATTATGTTTCTTTTTAGTTAATATATATATTAATCGGCAAAAGCCATACCCGAGAGGGTGGGAGTGCTAGGCTCCCACCTTTTACATCTCGTTCCCTCTTTTAGGACATCCCGAGACATTTCAAAATTCACACGGCGCGTTGGTCACCCAGAGAGATGCCATCTAGTGACATCTTTTTATTTAGTTCCAAATTATTATGAAAGCAATCATTATTACACTGCACATGTTTAAGCTTTACATAGAAATACCCTTTAGTACACAAACAAATACATTTACTATCCCCACTATACCAAATTATGTTAGCAATAGGGGGAGGGGGGTAACCCCCTTCTTGCATATAATATAAAGTATATATATCTATAATTATATATATAGTATATATATATATATATAATATATATATATATTAGTAATATATATATATACCCGATCAATAATAACTTTCCCTCTTAATTCAAAATCACAAACGACGATTAATCCAGAGGCAGCTTCCAATGGCAAGCGTTGAGGTTATCAACAATTTTTCCACTTATTATAACTATTATTATATACATTTCTTTATTAGATTTCAACGGATACTTTTAATATATTATTATATATATATATAATATAATATATATATAATATAATATATATATCATAATTATATATATATATATTATAATAATAATATATATAGTATATTGTATGTATATTATAATATATATTATAATAATAATATATATACATTTTTATTATAATATATAATATTAATATATAAATATATATATTAATATTATATAGTATATATATGTATATATATTAATAATATATAAATATAATATTATATAATAATATATCTATATAAGTATATATTATATATAATATATTATATATTCATAGTATTATATATATATATTATATATGTACGTATATAAATATATTATATATATATATATATATATATATCATTGTTATAAAATCTTTTTATTACACGGACAATAATTTAAATATATATATATATATATATATATATAATTAATAAAATATATAAATATATATTATAGAATATATTATAGATAATAGATATAATATATATTATATATATATATATAATAGTATATATATTAGTATATATATATTTATTGACGAAAAATAGATATTAATCAAAATTTAATTTTATAATTTTACTTATATATTATATATTATAAAGAAATAAAAGATGACCAACAAGAGAAGAAGCTTTAATATCATTTAATTAGGACGTTTCGAGTTTAATCCAAACCCATTCATCAGCTAAACATAAATTTAAAATTTTACAATAAATTTAAGATGATTAAAATGAAAAATAATAATAATAATTGCCTTAAGCGATAACAACAATTTATACCAGCTTTACACCATAATTAATAATACTAAAAACACATAATAATAATAAATACATAATACATAATAAATAATAATAATAAGTAATAATAATAGATAATCAATAATGACATAATAATAATAATAATATAATATTAATAATAATAAATAATAAATAATATCTACAATAATAAAGAACAAAAAGAGAAAAAAAGAAATACACCAATTTTATAAAGAAAATCTTACATCTTTTTAATGTGTTACCTGTTTAAGTGACAGTCTCGGGAGAATGTCATAATAAACTAAAACCAACGCTTATGATACTAGATCATTTTTAAACTTTTTCATTAAAAGGTTGGCGCATTTTTAAAAAATAAATTCACACCTATACTTTTTGCACAATAGATAGTTAGATAAAAATAAAATTACACAGTGAATTATAACTTAATATATTAACTTTAATAAAAAAAATTAATTTACATATGAAACAATAAAATTTTCTAATTGAAGGAGACCAATCTGAGTTAAGTTGCGGCTTTGTACTATATATAAACAAGCTCTCGAGAATCCTTCGCTCAAGAAAACCTGACGCCGAAGACAACACACCTGAAAGTTTCCTTTGAGATTGTCATGACGACTCTCTGAAGAGTGGGTCCTGATAGCAGAGTTCTCAGGTGAAGTTAATGGTCTATTGGTGTCTAAATCGAAGACCCAGATGTTTTGAACATCATCAGCTCGCAGTGTAAGCACCCCCCCCCTCAACCCCCCCCCAAAGGGGCCCAAACCCCCCTCCCCCGACCCCCCCCCCCCTAGCCCCCCCCCCCCCCCCCCCCCCGATAAGTAATGGACAGACGCTTGCGTTGAAACTTCCCCCGGAACGAAAACAAACAAACCCGCAAGTACACCCCCCCCCCCCCCCCCCCCCCCCCCCCCCCCCCCCCCCCCCCCCCCCCCCCCCCCCCCACCCCCCCCCCCCCCCCCCCCCCCCCCCCCCCCCCCCCCCCCCCCCCCCCCCCCCCCCCCCCCCCCCCCCCCCCCCCCTGTTGCTGCCTTACATACGCGGGCTGGCAGCTACGCCAAGAATAGAATAAAATATTACTGAGGACTCAAATGAGACGAGAATATCTTTCATCTGAAAAAACATTCATTATTAATTCTCATTGTATATAAAGTATATAAAATAAATATTTATAAGATGGAAAAAAATTATTAGAAGATTGATGATTTGAATGTTTTTAAACGAGCCTTCAGAGTGTTGAGACCAAAGTCAAGAAACATGTCTAAATAAAGCTACTTGCAATGTTGAATCTCAGCATCTGCTGTAGGTTAAGGGCGAGAAAAGTCTTCCAAAAATCTCGTTGGACAATTCTATAGAAAATAGTTGCTGGAAAATAAAATTGAATTTATAAACTGAGTTTAAATATTTAAACTTCTTTATGACAAATCTACCCAAAGATGTTCGAAAGTTTGTAAGCTCACAAAATTTGGCAGGTCAGTCAAGGCAACACTTGCGCTCAGAGCCAAGGAAGCCTGAACAAAGATAGAGCAAGCATTAGTTGTGTATGGCTCATTCTATAGATGGAAGTAGAAAAGCCAGCCCACTGTACGGTGCACGTCTGAATATCTACATAAAGGCAATGGAGTTCTCTTCTCCTCCCCCATAACTTAAACTAAATATTCTGATGAATTGTCATGCCTGATACAATTTTATAGACTACCTTAACATTCAACCATATCAATATTAGGATTTTTCATGAAAAAGAGAAAATAGACTAGTTACCATTTTAGATGTCCAAGAGGCACCGTACAGTGGTTAGCTATTTTCTACTTCCACTATAGAAGCCTACCACAACTATGCTTGATACCAATATTTTCAGCTTCCTTCCTCTGAACGCCAAGTTGTAAGCCAGTCTGGCCGAATTTTTAGAGCTTACAAACTTTCAACATCTGGCTGGATTTTCATAAAGTAGGTAGATTTTTAACTCAGTTTGCTTAAGGCAATCTATTTTCTGAATATCTCTTTCATAAACTTACTTACAGATTTTTGGAAGACCTTTTTCGCACTAAACAGCCAGATGTGGATTCATCATTAGCAAGAGTTTATCTAAAAGTCCTTACTTTAGGTCCCAAACACTCCGAAGCTCTGTTAAAAACATTCAACAATATCACAATTTCTAAAATTTTCACATCTTTAAAGAAAAATGTAATAGATTACTGTGCCAATGATTTTAAATGAATGTTTAT
>JABUQX010034064.1:0-21910 GCA_015478945.1 Trachelipus rathkii | reverse complement strand
TCTAGCGTTCACAAAATTCAGAAGCCGATGCACCTGATCAAAGGTAATCAGGAGTAGGCATAAGCACTTTACCTTAGTGTTGGAAGCACGCATATGTCCAAGCTATTCCGAAGAAAGAAAGCAGCTCTTATCCTTCTAATTATCACCCTATTGCTCTCACTTGTATTCTGTCTAAAATCTTTGAAACCATTCCCAATTTATTTCTTGGACCATCTGGCATCCTATTCCCTTTTTTTCAACCATCTTGGCTTTCGGAACTCGAAGTCTATTTGTGATATACTTCCTATCTTAAAGATTTAACGATATCAAACTAGGGCCTTACCTTTTAATTTGGCAATAAAAAGTATAGGAAAGAAAAATCTTTAAAATTGATTTTGATTGAGAGTTGGGGGCCAATATTTTTCCTACACCAATAATTGACTCTTCGTTGCAAATTTCTCATTCCCGACCCCGACTCTAAATCCCTGGCAGCTCTAACCTTGATTGAGCACAAATAATAAAATTTATGCTGTGCAAGACTTCAATTTTTCCTTCCTAAATATTTCAACAAGGATTATATTGTTTAGAAAAGCTTTTAATGAATAAATATTTAACAAAATATAGCATATACAAAAATTCTAATTATTAACACATAGGGCTTTAGTATCGGTATCGGTTAAATATCGTTAATTTTCACCAATACAGATACTAACAGAGTTTGTTCGATACCGATACCAAAAAATATTCCGATATAGAACAATTTGCGTGCCAAAAAAGAAATTAAATTAAAAAAACTACAAATACATATATATAAAGTTATTTAAAATTCAGTTGTGGATGGTGTAACAACTCTATTATTAACTTTAAATAAAGCTAAACTGATTTTGTTTTCAGAAATAGAAGAGAAACAACTTTAAGATAAAATTTTTTTTAGCAAATAGCTAATATATTACAACATTCGATAAGCTTAAATTAATTCAATCCAAAAATTAAATAAATTGCATTACTTTAAATTAAACCCACAAACCTATTTATATTATACATCTGTAGAAAATGATTTAAATCTTAAGATTAACTTTAATAAAAATGAATATGATCATTATACTGTGATATGAACAAGATCTTTGACACAACCCAACTTAGGCGTCAAACGTCATCTGAAGAACTAAAATATATAAAGGATATCAAAACATCAAAATAGGTAAATTGAAATTATAAGAAAAACAGAGGAACCACTTCAAAGAGAATCAGTTTTGCTTTATTTCTTACGATGAGCAAGTAAGTAATAAAAAGTTGAAAGTTTTATAACCAAATTTGTGCATGAGGAAATTTAAAATAAATGGAAGCAGAAATAATGGGAATGGAGGAAAGTAAAAATGATGATGAATTTCGACGAGATTTACATATGAAAATCTTTCAATAACGGCTAACAAATACCATGTCATTTTTTCAATTCTGAAAATGTATTAGCGCTATTTCAACTCTGAATTAACGGTTTTACTCAAGATCTTTGAGTCAAAATATTTAAGACATGGTATATAACATGGTATATAATATTAAGAAAAGAAGAAGAAACGAAATTTTCACAAACGACTTTTAATGTAACAATACAAACTACAGTGAATTTATTCAAAATTGTCTTTAATGTTGACAAATAAATAATTTGAAGATCACTTTATTTTTCATTTTCATACATGTTTCTTTTCTTTTTTATTTTTTTATTTTTTTTTAGAAACCTTAGTATAAACTATTAAGCTCGCACTTTTCATTCCTGGCAAATAAATCAAAAAGGTCTTTTCAAGAGCTTTATCTCATTACATATGCTCTCTGATTATTAACACTCTATTGTTAGTTACAATAATAATAATAATAATAATAATAATAATAATAATAATAATAATAATAATAATAATAATAATAATAATAATAATAATAATAATAATAATTAACATTCAAAGTTCTTTTCATCCATACTTGGTTTTGAAAACTTACTGATTCATGAATTGAGAGTTGCACAAACAAAAATTTTTCAAATGAATAACAAATACTCATAATACAAAATAAATTACTAAAGATCTCTTACAGGTTTGTTAAAAGGGAACAAGAACCATCACTTACTTAACATTGGATGGATAATCATTTTTAAAAGGTGGATAACTTGGATCATGGGGTGGTGTACCAGACATTCCGATGCCAACTCCATATGGATAAGAAGCTGGCTTAGGTAAAGTAAGTTTTATGGAATTTTTTGAGTCTTTTATATCCTGGGCTTCTCCAACAATATCGAATCCGGACAAACCTCTAACTCCATTCTGAATAAAAAAAAATAAATAAATAAATAAATAAAATGAATACATAAATAAATAAAAACCTACAATTAAAGTGTCAAGTGGACATTAGTAAAAATTTTGCTAATATATATTATATATATATATATATATATATATATATATTATATCATATATATATAATATATATAATATATATAATCAATATATATAATATATATATATATATATATATATATATATATATATATATATATATATATATATATTATATAATATATTATATATATATATAATATATATTATATATTACTGTTATATATATATAAATATATATATATATATATTAATAATAATTATATATATATATATATATATATATATATATATAGATAATTATATATATATATATATATTATATTATAATATTATATATATTTATATATATAATAAAGGGAAAATATTACTGGGAGTTGGGTTGGCTGCCCATTACCACCTATCTCTTGCTAGAAATATGCTGATGAAGGCCTCGGAATGGTCGTGATCGCCGTAAAATCACCTTCTATTTTCGGCGAAATTGTATGAATCGTATGGGTACATTGGAATGTCAAAGAATAAATGTTGAGGAGAAGACGAGAGAGGTGATGGATGTTATTTAGAAAGGGCAAATTTTGATTATGGCTCGCTGTACCTGAAACAAAGATGAAGTAAAGACGAATATGAGTGATTTGGTGTGAAATGTGTGTGTGATGGTGTGGGAAGGAATGAGAGGGGAGAGAGAAGGAGTTGCAATTTGTATGAGTGATTTTGGAACAGAGCTATGTCAGCTTGTAGTGTGTGAAGTTGAGTACCAGATTTCTAATGGCTTAGAATTTAGGTTTGAAAAGGATCAAGGATATGTGTGGCTGTACGTAATATCGATCCATCTGAGGGGGAAATGTTGAAGCGACTTACGAGCACCGATTATTCTGGATAATCGCTGAATGATGTTTTTTTGAAATGGGGATTATGAATAGGAGCTAAGCTTCAAGATTTGATTGATGTATAGAGGGGACCCTAACATGGTTGGATAGCGGACTGGAATCAAAAAGAGGATCGGCAAACAGGCAGGATTGGAGGTGTCGGTAAGAAAATGAGTAATGGGTGTAGGCAAGGGGAAGACGTGTACGATCGACATATGTGACTCTCCGTGCATGCGAGAGACGGAATGTGTGTTACGCAGTATACGGTACTTTCATTAAACATATGAGTTTCCATAGCTATCGACTTAGAGTTGGTCTATCTTGTAGTGGTAGAGATGCGTTCCGAAGTGAAAAAGCTTATGATTGATTTTTGTCCGTTGTCGGTGAAATGAGCTGGAAGTATATGATGGATGTTCAATCAGTGAAGCGAAGCATTAGGCAATGGGTCATTATGTCGGGAATACACATCATTATTCGCTGATGTTCGATTGTTTAAATTGTTAGTTGGGGGGACTTGGATGGAGGAGAAAGGTTAGATACGGAAAAGAAGGGGTAGAGTTAAGAGGTGAGGGGAAGTTAATGTGAACACGTCAATAAGTTAAGTTATATCTTAAGAGGCACTCGCAAGTAAATCAGTGGAATGTGAACAATTTTGAAACTGAACAAATCTGGGAGCAAAATGAAGAAGCAGTTATTTGTTGGCCATGATAGGAAGCATTGTGAGTCTGTGCAAGTAGGGACGTAAGAATGTTAACAGGAGTGGTGGAATGAAGAGATGATGATATGCAAAGCGGTTTAAAGGGAAAAAAAAAAGAAAGAGAGATGAATGTACTAAAAGCAAATGAATGAAGACTTCAAAAGAAAGATGTTTGGAAGTATATAGGGAGGAAAAAAGAAATCACTAAAAGGTGCATAACTAGAGAAAAAGAGGTAAATGAGCAATTTGGAAGGAGGGATGAATGGAGACTTAACAGTTTGAAAGGGAATAGGAAGCTCTCGCGGAAGGAGCGAGAGAAGATGACCGCGCGATAGAGGACCTGCTAATGGAAATAATGAATAGAGATGGTTCTTGCTGTTGTAACTAATGAAATGGACCTGTGAGGGGAAGGGTGTTGAAAAAAAACATTCGAGACTTTGTATAATATTAACAGATAATATGAAGAGAGGTGATTAGTGAATGTCGACTAATGGGATATGATGGTGTTGCAAGAACAAAGGTTATATTGGGGATGAGGTCATTATCTAGATCAGATATGTATCAAGTGAAACTGGTAGAGATGGAGAAAGCTAATGATGATGGTAAAATCAGCGGTATCAGATGAAATTCACTATGTGTGTGTGGAACATGATACACACGAACGGAGGGCGAGTGGAGATTGAGTTGGGTTTGAAAGTTGTGTAATAAAGCGTTTATTAAGGGTATAGTTCCGAGAGGGATCTGCGAGCCGAGAGCAGTAATAGCACCTTATATAGGGAAACTGTAGTAATTATTAGGGGTAAATTATGTTGATCGAGTGTGTAGGATGATACACTGCTTGGGTATTTTCTAGCAAAATAGTGCGTTCGAGTGACTTGAAGGACCTGATTGTGGAAGGGAACAAGGTGGTTTTTTAGGGGGTGAGTGAAAGAGGATGGCCGGGATACATGTGTGGATCAAAAATCTTTACATTGAAACAAATGACTTGAGAAAATGACGGAGAAGAAGAATAAATTGTATTAGGTTTATGGACTTGCGACAAGAGGCGTATGATGAAATTAATAGGGAAGGTCCTATGCAGGTTGTTAGTAAATATATTAGTGATATGTGGTGCTGATGGCCGGCTTCTGAATGGAATCAAAAGTATGTGATGACGATAGTGAGGGGGTAGCAAAGCGTGTTTAAGAATAAATGTTGTCAAAAGTGAATGTTTTAGTATTAGATGGCAGGACACGTGAGGCAGGGATGTGTTTTATGGTCCCCCTTGGTTAACTTCAATTTGCATATCTGGATGTGAGTTAGGAAACGAATTAGAGACTGAGGGTGGCCAGGAAATAGGTCGTTAGAATTGATGAGAATGGAGCTGTGAGAGGGTACGCCTAACCTTCTATATGCGGTTATGATTTAGTCTTTGTGTGGTGTAATCTGAAGAGAGGTTTGAGAGGATTGGCATGAAGAGAGATTTTGGTGCCAGGGTTCTCCACGAACAAGGAGCGCTGGTTGCAAAGTACATACGTAGATTATAATACTAAGCGGTATATGGCTTGTTCGAGTCGTATAGGACATGCCTTACGGTCAATTCTGACAAACTGTGAAGTTGTTATGAGTCTAGATGGTGGCAGCTGGAAAAGTGTCTGGTTTTAAATATTTAGGAATATATGTTGGTCGAAAAGGGAACGGATGATGAAGTGTAGTAAGGAAGTTGTGAATGCAGGAAGGAAGGCTGTTTCAATTAAAATCCGTTGGTGAGATGTAAAAGGGACTAATCGCTTGGTGCGCTAGGTTCCGTATTCCTGTTTCGGATATTACAATGATGGTGCTCCTGTGATTATGAAATAGCTAGAGTGACACTTTCAGTCTGGAATAAGATGTATGAGATTAAAGTTCAATGTGTTCTGATGGACAAAATCTTGTTAGGGGATCCCTAGCCGTGTTAGGTGTGAAATATTAATTGTTGTAAATACAATGAGATAAAATGACGTATTAAGAGCAGTTATGTGGTGTGAAGCAAAGGGGTAAATGAGAGAGAATAAAATGAAAGTACGTTGAGATGGTTTGGTCATGTGGAAAGAATTAATTGATACAGTCGGTTGGTTAAGCGGTATGATATAGTGGTGAGTGTGTGGGAATCGACTGGCTGGGGGAGACCGAAAGAAAAAGTGGATTGAGTTAGTAAACGAATGTCTGAAGGACGGAAATGTGAGTTGGAAAGGAAGACTAAAGGTTGCATAAGTAGGAGGAAAAAGGCGGGGTTTTGTGAGGGGTTAAGGTTGTGGGCCCACCTGGCCAGGGATGAACCCTACAACTTGACGATATGTCACAGTGAGGGTCCGTCGCAGGTCCCGTTGAAGCTCTAGGGTGAAATTTCTGACTGCGACGAGTTACTCACTAATAGGTATTGAAGGGGCGGTATGTAAGGCGGGCTTTCTTTTTGACTTGTGTCATATTCTCTCTCTTTTCTTTTCCGATGCTTTCAAGCACCTTACCCCCAGTCTTGGAGGAAAAGAATAAGATGGAAGAATATATATATATTATATTATATTATGTGGGAGGTAGAGATAGTATTGCACCAGTTAAATGGAGCGAGGAGGAGGAGAGAGAAAGATTTTGGAGTGAGTTGAATGAATTGGGAAAGTTTCGGGGTAAATGATACAAATTGTTTATTAGGAGATTTGAATCAGGAGTGGGGAAGAGAGGAGATTGGGAGAATTATAGGTCCATTTGGGTAGGGGAAAAAAACAGGGGGGGGATGATAATGGAGAAAGCTGTTAGGAACTTTGCAAAGCCTCTTGAGTCTGTGTTGAATAGAAGAATGATAATTTGGGAATATTTGGTTCAAGAAAAGTGAAAATCATAAGTATACATTGAAGAGTGAGATAACGGGGGGAGGGCGAATTGGATTATGTGTGTATAAATAGAAAGGTTGAGGCAGAATACTAGATGTAAATGTATTCGAGGGCAGGTAGGGGGTTATCTGACATCACTATTTCGGTTGTTGCCTAAGAGGTAAGGCGAGAGGTAACGGTGAGGAAAGGAGAACAATAAGAGAGGAGAATAGAAGTCATAAAGGAATGGAAAAGTTAGATGAGGCCATGTGCTAGGAGGGAGTTCTTATGAGGAGATATGGAGGAAAGTGGAGGACGTGAGAGAGACGTAAATTCAGGAAGTGGAGGAGGAGTGGATGAGATTAAAAGAGGCAGTATGTGAAGAGGCCATAAGGATATGTGGAGTAAAAAAGGTGGGAGGCAAGTAGAAGGAAAGGAAGTGAATGGTGGAGTGAGGAAGGTGAAAGAGTTGGTGAAAAAGAAAAAAAGAGGTTTATGTGAAATGGTTGGGATAGGAGAAGGAAAGCTTTGAGGAGGAAAATAGAAGGTTAGAGTGGCAGCAAGAGGGCGTGGAGAGGGCGAAGAGAAATGCAAATAATGAATAGGTGCTAGAAAAGTGACAGAAAAATTTTGAAACGGGGAGCAAGATATTAGTGTAAAGAAGTAATATTTAAAAAAAGAAGAAGATGGAGGGTTAGGGAGAGGGGTAAGGAGATTGGAAGGGAATGGATAAGGAGGGAGGAATTAAGGTGAGGAAAAGATGGGGGAATATTTTAGAGGATTATTGAATGAAAATGGGTGGGAGAGTTGAGGAGGATTTACAAGAGGTGAGGGTGGGGGGGGAAGTGGGGAGGGAGGGGATTTGGAAATACAAATGGATGAAATTATACGGCGTTAACTAAAGGAAAAAAGGCAGAAGTCCACAGGTCTAGAGTGGTTGTGAGTCATGGAAATGCGTACAGATGGAGGCAGAGGGGTGAGGAAGGGCGTATAGGTTATATAATTTATGTTGGAGAGGGGAGAGGTTCCACAGGATTTGGGAGAATGGTTGTTTGGTTCCCCTGTGATAAAGGGAAAGGGGATAGGATGGAGTGTGGAATTTATAGAGGTATTTGTCTTTTGAGATGTAGTAGGGAAAGTGTATGGGAGCATACTGATTGAGAGAGTGAGAGATATTTAACGGAGGAGAGATTGGGGAAGAACAAGGAGGATTTAGCGAGTGGGAAGGGGTGTGTGGATCAAGTATTCCCAATGAGATGCTTGTCGAGAAAGGTATAGAAAGGAAAGGAAAATGTACGGGTGTTTTCTTGATCTGGAGAAAACATATATGTTAGAGTGAAGAGGGGGGAATTTTGGAGGGTGTTGGAGGAAGAGTGGGGGGTAAATTAGGTTAAGGTATTAGGGCCTTTTATAGGAATAGCAAATGTGTGTGAGAGTATTAGGGGGGGAGAGATGAGATGTTTGGGGTTAAAGAGAGGGTTAAGATAGGGATGTGTAATGTCACCGTGGCTTTTCATTTATTTATGGAGGTGTCCTGCAGGAGGAATGATGAGGGGAGGTGAGGGGGTGGAATGATGCGATAGGGCTGATAGAGGGGAAGTGAACATGATACTATTGCGGATGATACTGCTTAGTGGCGAAGAATTTCATAAGGGCTGTAAGTATTTGGTGATGAAGGAGTTTGGAGGGGTGTGTTGGACAAAAGGGTCTTAGGATAACCAGGAAAGAGTAAAGTGTTAGTGTTTGAGGAGGATGAAACAGAGGAGGGGATGGGGTTAGAGATTAGAGTAGGAGGTGTAGTATTAGAAGAAGTAAAGGTTTTCAGATATTTAGGGATGGATTTGGGTAAGGAAGGAGGATGAAGGAAGAGATAGATCACAGAGTAGGAGAAGGAATGAAGGAATGAGAGCATTGAGTGGTCTGAGGGAATTATGGAAAGGGGGATTTATCACATAAACTTAAGATAAGTATGTTTTGAAAAAAATATCGTTGTTCCAGCGGTACTATATGGGTGTGAAACATGGGGGTTGAATGCAGTAGGTCCAAGAAGAAGCTGGGAAGTGTTTGAAGATGATAAGGGATGAGAAGCCGGGTATGTGGGTTAGCAAAAGAGGAATTAGAATTTAGGGTGATAAGAGAGAGATATGATTGGAAGAATGGCTTTGGTGAGAGAGCGAGAAGGGGAAAAAAAAAAATTGGTTTAAAAAGAACATTTTAAAAATTTGGACAGATGGAGGAACGAGGTGGTTAGGAGAGTTTGGGAGGCGGAGGGATAGGAAGGAGAGGAAGGGGGAGACCGAGGAAGAAGGTGGATGGATGAATAAAGGAAATGCTTGAAGAGAGAGGATGAGGGTGGAGGCATGGTAGGGGTTGTTGACAGAGATAGAATCGGAAGAGGGAGGTGGGTGGGGCGAAGATGAAGGAAAATAGAATTAGGAAGCTACACGTTACGACTACCCCGCTTAAGCGGAATTAAGGTGTTGTTATAAATAAATAATAATAACTATATATATATACTATATATATATATATATATATCAATAGTTTATTATTATATAATATATATATTATATATATAATATATAGTAATATATAAATAATATAATATAGTATATATATATACTATATCAATATATATAACGATGAACCCTTACATTGACAATCTACCATAGTGAGGGTCCATCGCGCAGGGTCCCATGAAGCTCTAGGGGTGGATTTTATTGACTGCGACGAGTTCTCACTAATTAATGTACAGAAGGGGCGGTAAGGCTGGCTTTCTTTTCGACTTTTAGTCATATTACTTCTAGTTTTTCTTTTCCGATGCAAGCTACGTACATTGCTTCGAGTCTTGTGGCATAAAAATTGAGATGAAGAAGAAGAAGAAGAATAAATATATATATATATATATATATAATCATATATAATATATATATTATATATATATATATATATATATAATTATAATATATTATATATCTTAAATATAGATATATATAAATATATATATATATATATATATACTATAACTATATATAAATATAATATATATATATATATAATCATATATACCTATATAATATATATATATATATATAATATATAATATATATATATATATATGACAACATATTATGCTATGATTATATATATATATATATATATATATATAAATTATATATAACATATAATATATCTACTATATATTTATATATATATATACATATATAATTATATATAGTATATTATATATACTATAATATAATATATATATATATTATATATATATATATATATATATTATATATATATATAACTATTATATATTATATATGAATGGTGAATGAAGAGGTGATGCAAGCGGTTAAGAGTAAAAGAGAAGAGTGGTTGAATGTACTAAAACGCAAATGGATGAGTTTCAAAAAAAAAGATGTTATGAACTACATAGAGAGGAAAAAAGAGAGAGTAAAGCTGATACGTAGAGCAGAAAAAATGAGAGGCAACAGTATTGAAAGAGGATGAATGGGGACTTACAGGAATAAGAAGCTCTTTCTGGAAGAACGCGCGAAAGGTTAAGAATTGAAAGTAAGTAAGGGGACAATCTGCAGTGAATAAATGAATGAGATGGAAAAGCTTTCGTAATTGATTGAAACTGGATGCGAGAAGAAGTGTGGAAGAACACTTCGAAAATTTGCCATAACATTGCCCATAATGGAAGAGGCTGACAACGTATTTTAGTCTGGGTTTGATGGTGAAAGAAGAAATAGATAATTTAGGGAATGAAGGTAATTAGTAGAGGAGGAAATGAGTTAAAGTAGCAAAGTTGTTAAAGCGAGTGGTAAATATGCAGGGTTATATGCGAATTTACTTGGTGAAATGATTCAAGAATGGAGCGAGCTGGTTGATTGAATGGATTTGGAAGAATTGTGTAGCAAAGCGTTTGTGGAAGGATTAGTTCCGAAGAAATGGAGGAGAGCTGTAAAAGTACCTTTATATAAGAGAATGGCAGATTAAGGGGAACCTGTAGAGACAACTATAAGGGAAATTAGTTTACTGTGGGTGGAAGGAAGATATATGCTATATTTTGGTTGAAAGTGTTAGTCGAGTGACACTGAAAGACTATTGGTGAAGAACAGGTGCATTTAGAAGTTGTTCCAGCAAGGGCAACCAACATATTTTCATTGAAAACAAATGGTTTGGTTCTCATCAGAGAATTATAAGTTATATTAAGATTTTATGGGATTTGCAACGGGCGCATGACAGGATTAATAGGGAAGCTTCGTGGCAGATGTTTGTAATAAGAAGTATGTAGTATCGACATGTAAGGGTGTTTAAGAATAAGTATGGACGATAGTGAATCGTTAATGTGTATAAGAATAAATGGAGTCGAAAGTGATTGGTTTAATATTAATAGCGGAATGAGGCAGGGATGTGTTTGTCTCATGTCCCCTTTTAATTTGTATGTGGATGGGTTATGAAGAATTAGATGTGGAGGGGGTGGCAGGGAAAGGTCTTAGAATGATGCGAGATGAAAGAGAGTGGAGAGGTGGCCCTGCTTATTGTATGGGGATTATTTGGTTTTGTGTGGTGAATCTGAAGAGAGTTTGAGAGGATTGGTCAGGGGGTTTAGCAGAGTGTGTAAAAGGAGGGGTTTGAAAATAAATGTAGATAAAAGTAAAGTGATGATGTTGAGTAAGAAGAGTCTGAAGTGTGAAATCATGCTGGATGGTAAGCAGTTTTAACAAATATCCGAGTTTAAATATTTAGGCTCTATGCTAAATGAAAAGGAAACGGATTATGCAGGTTATAGTAAGAAAGTTGTGAATGGTATAGAGTGGCTGGTGCAACTAAATCCTTGGTGAATGCAAAGGAACAAAGTCCTGAGTGCGCTAGGATTGTGCATTAGGATAAGTTGCTATCAGTGTTAATGTAGAGATGTAAAACAATTTTGTGGAATAAGAGGTATAGATCTAAGGTATAGATGGAATTAAGGGTGAAATGATCAAGAGGAGAGGCAAAGAATGTGTTTGCTTGGGTACGGAAGTTGTGTAACAAAGCTTTTGTGGAAGGTATAGTCCCGAAGGATTGGAGGTGACCAGTGATAGTACACTCATATAAAGGTAAGGGAGATAAGGGGAACTGCCGAAACTATAAGGGGATTGGTTTATTCAATGTTGAAGGGAAGATATATGCTGGTATTTTGGTTGAAAGAGTGCGTTTAGTGACGGAGGGGCTGATTGCTGAAGAACAAGGTGCATTTAGAAGTGGTAGAGGAGGTATAGATCAAGGTTTTACATTGAAACAAGTGAGTGAGAAAATGAGAATAATAAATTGTATTTAGGTTTTATGGACTTGCTACAGGTGTATGACATCATTAATAAGGAAGCTCTGTGGCAAGTGTTAATGATATACGGTGTTGGTGGTACACTTCTGAATGGAATCCAAAGCATGTATGTTGATAGTGAAGCGTATGCAAAAATAAATGGAACGGAGAGTAAATGGTTTAATATTAATATCAGAGTGAGGCTATTTAATTTGTATATGGATGTGGTGATGAAAGAATTAAAGGTAGGGGTGTCAGAGGAGGCTGCTCGACTGATGGGGAATGGAAGAGAGCGGAGGGTGCCGTGCTTATTGTACGCTAATGACTTGGTTTTATGTGGCGAATCTAAAGAAAGTCTGAGAGGATTGATAGAAGGGTTTATCAGGGTGTGCAAAAGAAAGGGTTTTGAAAGTAAATGTGGATAAAACGAAGCGACAGACCCACACTGTGGTATCTCGTCAATGTAAGGGTTCATCCCTTGGGACCCAGGGGCACAACCATGCCCCCTTACAGGACCACGCCATTCACTCCTATAATGCATCTTTCTTCTCGTCTGTCAAACTCACATTCCTTTTCTTCAGACACTCGTTTACTGACTCAATCCATCAATCGACTTTTTTCGGTCACCCAGCCAGTCGATTCCCAGCACACTTCCCACTAAACATCCGCTGCTTAACCAACCAACTATCATCCATCATTTCCATACGATCAAACAATCTTAAATACATTCATTTATTCTCTCAATCACGCCTTCCTTCACTTAAATTGCATTACGTTGAATTACATTACATTGCATTTAATTTCTTTATATTACTGATATTTTAAAAGGAAGTTTAACCAGTGTGGAGAACAGAGACGCTTTATTTTTGCTTGTTGATAGTCTGCAATGAAGTGAAATTATACTGCCCAATAATAAAACATTACATAGAGCAAAATATTTTTAATATCAAATGGCAGCAGTTATCCCTAGAAGCAATCAAATTTGGTTTAAAAAATAAAATTGTATAACTGTGTGTGTGGTAATATAGAAATTTCTATGAAAATATACATATAATGAACAAAGACAATATTTTACCGTCCTTGGTCATAAACGTTGGTCTAAATTTAAATTGATTTGCAACAGGAGCAATAGAAAGTGATTTTAAAAATAGCCCAAATTATTTAAATTAAATTAAAAACTATTTATGAGTTAAAGATGCCTTGAACAAAAGGCAGTGAAAAAAAGGTTAAATCTAGCCATGAATTTCATTGTGGTAATATAGAAATTTCTATAAAAACATATATACCTATAATGAACAAAAACAATATTTTAACGTCCTTGGTAATAAACGTTGGTCTAAATTAAAATTCATTTATAACAGGAACAATAGAAAGTGATTTTTAAAAGAACAAATTATTTAAATTAAATTAAAAACTATTCATAAGTTAAAGATACTTTGGTACAGTGAAATAACGGTTAAATCTAGCCATGAATTTAACTGTGGTAATATAGAAACTTCTATAATAATATACCTATAATGAACGTTCTTGGTAATAAACGTTGGTCAAAATTTAAATCGATTTGCAACAGGAGAAATATAAAATGATTTTAAAAATAACTTAAATTATTTAAATTAAATTAAAAACTATTTATAAGTTAAAGATGCCTTGAACAAAGGGCAGTGAAAAAAAGGTTAAATCTAGCCATGAATTTTAACTTAAAAAAAAAAAGGGCTCAGAAAAAACTATTTCTATTAACAAACATAAAAGGTAGTTAGATATTCATTTTTTACTTTCAAATACTCTATAAAGTCCAAAAAAAAAAAAATAACAATAACAACTACGCATACACACGCAAACACACATACACGGAAAGAGTCGATCATTATTTTTCTATCTAACCATTCTATTTTTCATCATCTTCAAAAACCTTACATATATGAATCATTATACCTGAGTTTCATCTAAATCTTCATCTTTTTCAAATTTCCTCGGAAGTCTTTCTTCAATTGCAGAATTAAAACTCGTCAAATCTGTGTAATCTACAAAATCATCAGAAACAATTTTCTTTTTCTTCCTCTTCGATTCCCGTTCGGGTTTTGGAGGATTTAATGCAATGACTTGCCTTTCCGCGGTTCGAATTTCCTTCTGTAGTTCTTTTAATAACTTAAGTGGCTGAATTCCAGGTGGAGGGGGTTCTAAACCTGCTTTACCAGTCTGTGTTAATGAACAAACATAAATAGAACAGAGGTAACATAAGAGCAATAAGACTATGCATACTGTTTAATAATAATAATAATAATAATAATAATAATAATAATAATAATAATAATAATAATAATAATAATAATAATAATAATAATAATAATAATAATAATAATAATAATATTATATTAATAATAATATTAATATTAATATTAATATTTATTATTTATTATTATTATTATTATTATTATTATTATTATTATTATTATTATTATTATTATTATTATTATTATTATTATTATTATTATTATTATTATTATTATTATTATTATTATTATTATTATTATTTTTATTATTTTATTATTATTATTATTATTTGTAAGTTCTTTCTATTCTTCTAAATAATTCTTTATTTTCAGGAGAAAATTTATTAAGGACTATTCTGGAATAAAAGGAAGTTAGAGCCTTTAATATTGTACCAATATTTCGCCTGTATACTTCAGGCATGATCATGGTTACCTAACTATTTTTATTATGCAGTTTACAAATAATAAATTTCAAAGTATAAAAATGTAAAATTATTTTACATTAATTGTGAAGTTCAAAAAAAAAAATTTTCAATGAAAAATCAAAAAAAAAACTTACATTATCTTGCAAATACAACTATTATCATGGATATTAGGTGTACCTGCAAAACACTCAAATATTCAATAAACATTCAAGTATTCATTCATTTCATTAAATTTCACATTGATGTATGGCTTAAGTTTTTTAATAAAAAAGAGTATCACTACGGAGATAGTTGAAATTGCCAACTTGAAAAAAGATTTTAAAACGCCTAGTAATTTCAACAGTAGGAATGGATTTGTGTTCCGTCGTGTAATGCTCCCATATTTTACTGGGCTTATATCCCAGAATCTGTGTTGACATAATTCGGTTCTTAAAGTGATCAGTTAGCTGTGTATCCCACATAAGAGGAATTACATCCTACTTCTTTGCAATTAAATTGATACACAACTACTTCTGTAATCCTCCGAACAATGATCACGGGTACTAAAATATGAGGACACTCGTCTTGGTTTGTAGTAGCTTCTTACATGAACACTTTTTTTTCTGACTTAACATGTTCCTAAACAATTTTGTTTAATTTTGCTCTTCTCTGGAAAAGTTTATCAAATTTAATGATTTAAAGTAAAAAGTTATCTTGCTTTCTATGTTAATTCACTTCACATCGAAAACACAGGTATAAACCCAGTAAAATATGGGAGCATTATACGACGGAGCACAAATCCCCTCCTACTGTTGAAATTGCTAGTTGTTATATAAAATCTTATTTCAACTATCTTCGTAGAGCAGAATCTCTTTTTATTAAAAAACTTAAGCCAGACATCAATATGAAATGAAAATGAATGAATCCTTTAATGTTTTTTGAATATTTGGGTGTTTTGCAGGTAAACTTAGTATTCCATGATAATAGTTGCATATGAAGGATAATGTAAGCTTTTTAAATTTTTCATTGAAATTATTTTTTAAACTTCACAATAAATATAAAATAATTTTACATTTTTATATTTTGAAATTTATTATTTATAAGCTGCATTATAAATAGTTACTATCCGTGATCATGCCTGAAGAATACAGGCAAAATATTGGTACAATATTAAAGGCTTTAACTCTTTTTTATTCTAAAATAAGCTTTAACAAATTTTTTCCTGAGAATAAAGAATTATTTAGAAGAATAGAAAGAACTTGCAAAAAGTAAGTTAATAATAATAATAATAATAATAATAATAATAATAATAATAATAATAATAATAATAATAATAATAATAATAATAATAATAATAATATTTTAAGAAAATTTAAATCGGCGTCAATTATAACTTATAATAATAATAATAATAATAATAATAATAATAATAATAATAATAATAATAAAAATAACAATAATAAAATAATAATAATAATATTTTAAGAAAATTTAAATCGGCGTCAATTATATTATTATTATTATTATTATTATTATTATTATAATTATTATTATTATTATTATTATTATTATTATTATTATTATTAGGTTTGCAGAGCTATCAAATCAACTATAAAATAACAAAAAATATCCAAGTGTTTGCGAAAGCATTTTCTTAACTGAATATATGCAGATTCAGCTACTCTTTACAGAATTCTTTGTATTTCAACTAAATTATTTTCTTTCTATATTGTCTTTAAATATTTGGATTAATAAATGATAAAGTATACAAAAACTGTTAAAATTAACTCATTTCTCTTTCCCCCCCCCCCATCTTTAAATTTATTAAAACACTTTCAAATATTGTACTATTTTCAATAGTACATTTGCTATGCCAAATAAAAAGCAATATTAATACCAAAATTTTTCTATAACCAAACTTTATTGAACCCATAAACATAACTAAATAATAATTTAAACAACCAATTTTTAGAAATTGTGATATGAGGTATGTCATCTTAAATAAACAGAACTAATCAGCAAAATAGAAATATATTACCTCTCCCGCCCAATGTCGAAGAGAAGCCATTAAACAACGTGTGCCAGAGATCATAAGAGATGGTATTTTGGTACCTGCAGATGCCATGTCTCTCAACTCTGAAACTAGTCTAGCAGCTGCGAACCAACAAACTGTTTCATAATTGGGAAATCTGTACTTTTCAGGTGTGTGAATTACTTTTTCCATTTCATAAATCCTTCAAATATATATATATTATATATATATAAATATATATATATATATATATATATAATATATATATATATACTATATATATATATATATATATATAATATATATATATATATATATATATATATATATGATATTTTATTTTTATTTTGAGTTAGTTGTACAGGACCCTCACCACGGTCACAATGGGAAGCGGCCACATGGGCTGTGAATATCCAGCACCCATGGGAGGGCCCTCGTCATATATACTATGTTTTCAAAATGTCAAAGAAAGATCTTGATTGCTGAAAATGAATATCAGTCAGTCAACAATAAATAAAAAACTAAAATAAAATTTTATCCTTGCATTGTTAATGGTCTTAAGATTACATAAACAAAATCAAATCACTATAAGAATATTCACTTCTTGAATGGCAAGAAAATAGTGTTACTGCTAAAGTGGGAGATCTCAGATTAGATTGGGATAATCTTTGGGAAAAGGTGTTATGGACCGCTAAAGAGTAGGAGAAATAACGACAGCGTAATGGGGTCCAGATGGGAACAATCAATGAGATATGAAACAACAGATTGCGGGGTGTGGCGACGCAAAATTTGCCGATGGGAGGAGGGTTCTCTGACATATAGGTGACTTGTGATGATATTAGTGTGGCCAATACAGAGGCGTGGAAAGTATCACCTCATGTAAGCGCTTCGTTTGTGGGAGAAGACCACTCAACGATGTTCGGCTTTATGTTTCTGATTTTCCTTCCCCGCCGATCACTCGTCCAGCCACTCTCCACAAGATCGAAAGCCCTGTCGGAAGCAGCCGAGATTTGTATCAGTGATTGGAGGCGGCCTTGCGTTCCGAATGGCATCCGGAGATCTACCGCTCCTTATGGAACTCCTACAACTCGCTCCGCGAAGTAGAGCGGCCATTTTGGCCTCTCTGTCAGCATCATTGCCAGTTACCCCTTACATGAGAAGGGGCGTCCAACATAAAATAATTTGTTTCTTACGGGAGAGTGGAGAAGTCGATAGAAATTGTTGTACAGCCTCGGATACATTGACCTGTTTTTTACAGAAAGGTTTTAAGCGCTTTGAAAGCGCTTTAGATGAGAACTGAATAACAACGACATTTGATGAATGTATCTTGGTTAAGATTTAAGAATATCAGAGGAAAGGGACAATCATTATAGTCCCGTTAAACTCTTGCCTGTAAAAATTGAATGCATAAGGAGAAGGGCTAGGAGAGGTTGCGAGTCAGGAAAGACAGGCTAGAAGCACCCCACACTGTCCCCTATTTAGAGCACGTCGGTAAACACTGGATAAATTCATCGTGAACTGCGGAGTGAGAGACAGGAAAGATGCTTTTAACAAGGCAGCAGGATGGCTAGATTGGGAGAGATTCAGAGCCAAGCAAATGGTAGGAGAGGGGAATAAGCCAAGGTGTGTACCTTCGTCAAAAGATAAAAGAGGCAGCACCTTTTGAAAAGGATGCTTAGGAAGTAAAGATGTTATTAACCGTCTTTGCAAATGGCCAGTAATTAAGATATATATATATATATATATACATATATACTATATATCATATATATATATATATATATATATACTTATATAATATTATATAATACTCATAACGTATTATAGTTAATATATTATCCATATAATAGTCATAAATAGTATATATATATATACTATATATATAACATATATATACTTATACTATATAATATAATATTTATACTATATATATATTTATATATATCTATATATATATATATATATATATATAGTTCACCTCCACTCACGGGCTGGCCCTTTTCAAGGAGGGGGAAAAAAATAAAAATTAAAGAAAATCCCACCCAGCCCAAGCTTAACGCAAGTCTCTCAGATGGGAGCAGACGTGGGGCTTACAAAGCAGGGGAAATAAATACAGTTGGAAAAACAAAAGAAGGCAAGGAGTTCCCCAGAACAGAAGTAGCTGAAAAAAAAAAGAGCACCACATGAGCAACGTCTGGGATTTCTCAATACAATCACGCAAAAAAATAGAATATTCATTGCCGGAGAGCAGGCACCCCGTGATATCTACTGGCGCACGCCAGGGGTGGTGCAATACGCACAGGCCACCACTCCCCCGGAGCATCTGCCGCCTGTAAGTACCTATTAGAATAAGACGATAGTGCCGGCCAACGATCACTCTCATCACAGATGCATCAACCATCGAGTCAACGGGAGTTGAAAGAAGGGGAAAGGTATTAATCTCTTAGTTTAGACTCGACTCTATCCAATAGTAGGGTGGAGCCAGAGCCCCTCCCCCCCCCCCAAAAATTGAAAACAGTACTCCATAACAAGGACGAATAAGGCCCTTATATAACTGGAGTAACTGTCAGAGGAAAAAAATTACCGCAACATGAACAAAACTACATAGCATTTCTTGAGGCCACCTTAGCAAACCATTGTAATGAGGTTACCAAGAAAATTTGTTTATGTCAGAGATCCAAGAATGTTTTGTGTTACTCACGGCTGAGACGTTGAGCCGTGAAGGAAATCAGGAAAAGCTGGGAGGTGTTTTTGATAGCTGAGTTTTTAAAGATTGAATTTTACAACGGTTGCGGTGACACCACCGGAATGCCATCCAGATCGGAGGAATAGAATCGGAAGTATTAAGACGAGAGACAGCTTTAGTAGCAAAAAGAAGGAGCAGATTTGAATAAGTAGAAGAGTGTGAGAGTTGAGTCATATTCGGACATAAGAATGAAGAGAAGTTATTAAGTACAGTCTGAGAGGTAGTTAATGAAAGTTAGCCGATAAAGTTGAGATAGAACAGAACCTTGGGAAACATATAACAATTAAATATATATATATATCATATTATATAATATATACCTAATATATTATATATATCATACTATATAATTATATATAACACTATATATATATATAGTATATATATATAATACAATATATTATATATATATATATATTATATATATAGTATACTATATATATATATATATATATATATCTTTCTTCTTTTCTTTCATTATCTGCCTTCTATTTCCCAAGAATGAGAAGTGCGTAACGAGCATCGGAAAGAAAAGCAGTAGCGAGAAACATGACAAAAGTCGCAAGGAAAGCCCAGCCTTACCGCCCCCTCAGTATCCATTCAAACTTAGTTGAGAAACCTCCATCGCATGCAGAAGAATACCTAAAGCTTACCTATGGTATACTATATATTAATATAACAATATATATATATATATATATAATATATATATATTATACTATATATATATTATATTATATATATATATATATACTATATATATATATACGTGGATAGATATTTATATATATATATAGTATATATATACATATATATATATAACATTATACTATATATATATATATATATAGCTATATAATATACTATAATATATATATATATATATACTATTATAATCATACTATATATATTATCATATCTTTTCTTTATTTCTTTATCTTCCTTCTATTTTCCCAAGAATGGGAGTACGGTGCGTCGACAACGAGCATCGGAAAAAGAAAACAGCAGTTAGAAAAGAAACAGTGACAAAGAGTCGAAAAGCAAAGCCCCAAGCCTTACCGCCCCTCGTACCATTAATTATGAGAACTCGTCGCAAGTCAGAAAGTCCACCCTAAACTTCATGGGACAGCGACGGACCCTCCCTATGGTAGATCGTCAGTGAAGGGTTCATCCCTGGCCCAGGTGGACTACTAACCATACCCCCTCACAATCCCGCACCACACCCCTGTTATTCACTTTTCTTCTCGCCTCTACCAAACTCACATTTCTCTCCTTCAAAATTCGTACAGACTCAATCCACTTTTTCTTCGGTCTCCCAGCCAGCTGATTCCCATCACACTCACCCACATATACATCGCTTAATCCAACCGACTATCATTCATCCTTCTCACATGACCCAAACTTTCTCAACATACTTTCATTTTATTCTCTTATTTACCAATTTCTTCACACCACACAGCTCTCTATAAGTTCATTCCTCATTTTATCCAATTCTTCTCACACCTAGCACTCCCCTAAGATTGCCATCTGAACACATTGAACTCTTAGATCTATACTTCTTATTCCAGACCCATAGTCTCACTACTATACCAATAACACTCATGTAACACATACCCTCATGTAAGACCTTATAGCGAACTCACGACTTAGTTCCTTTACATCCACCAACGATTAATTGCACATCACCTTTCAACCATTCGTAACTTTCCTATACACTCCTCGCAACAACACTGCATCATCCGTTCCTTATCATCCACCATATATCCTAAATATTTAAGCCTAAACACTTGCTCCAGCTGCCCTCACCATCTAACAAAACTTCCCTCAGAGGAACCATTCTCACTCACAACCATAAACTTACTCATATCTACGTTTACTCTAAAACCCCTCCTTTTACACACCCTCCTAAATCTCTCTACCAATCCTCACCCCTCTCTTCAGATTCGCCACATAAAACCAAATCATCCGCACATAATAGGTATAGCAACCCTCAATCTCTTCCATTCTCCATATTCTAAACCTATCCCTTCACTCCACACTCCCTTATATCTTCATGACACCTCAATCCAGTCACTATACATCTTGAATAAACCACAGGAGCACGCTAACATAAGTATCCCTGTATCCACGTCCCATATAATATTAATCCAATCCATTCTTCACTCCATTCATTCTCCAATGTTTCACTATCCGTTCATACCTACTCTTGATTCTTATTCAAAAAGCCCTACTCACCAACACAGCAGCCTATATCCACTATCACTGTCCAATAAGAGCGTTCATCTATAATACCCGCATAATCTCCTAACACGCTCTGCTCAAAGGCCCCACATAAATCTCAAATATCAGTCATCATTCTATACTCGCCCTCTCATATCTATACTATG
>JABUQX010034063.1:0-30347 GCA_015478945.1 Trachelipus rathkii | reverse complement strand
CTAAATAAAAAAAAAATTTATCTTTTAAGTAATAATTTTTAATTTCAATACTAATGCAAAAATATTTAATATGATTTGCAAAAAATCTTATTTAAGCTATTATAGAGATGGTTTGAAATAAATGTCTAGCTGATACTCATGGGAAGTGGTTAGTTTGGTATTGACCCTCTCTGAAGACAGGTGTATGGATATCTCGTACTATGAAGGCGGCAGGAGCGGACTGAATGCGGAGATATAAAAGAGTAATACTTCCTTACCATACAGAGAATAGCAATGAAAATTGAGAAACATATGAAAAGAATGTATGTGATTAATTCCTGATCCGTAAAGTTTGTATTATCTAACGAGGTCCCTCAGTGATGAATAGATTTTATTTCAACTTGAAGTGAAGAGTTATATTTGGAGAAGCATGAGAGTCTCTAGGTTCCAGAAATGAGATCTCTTGAATCAGTTGGTCGCAAGAGATCGTGGGATAAAGATACTTTCAGATACCCAGGTTGCATCTTGAGAGAGATAATGCACATGCTAAATTTGCTGTTTCATAGCCAGAGATAGAAGCTGTATATAGAGAGGAAAGATTACAAGTATAGTTTCCAAACTTAAGGTGTGACATAGCAGAAAATTTGAAATAATAGCATGAGTAGTGTTGGGTTTAGAAAGTATGGCTGACAAAATACAATCTTGATAATCTATTTGAGATAAGATTGAAGGAAAGCAATTAATTATCTATTGATGCTTGCAAAAGTTCTGAAGATTGCTGTAAGGTAATTTAATGTTTATGCGTTAAAAGTATATGGATAGGGTTAATGCAGTATATTCAGAATAAGTTCATTGAAGATGTTGAATGAATAGTTGAAAGCTTCATAAGGGTTCTTCGGAGAAGTATGATGGTGGATATGTAGGGGTATTTTTATTAAGACCGGAAAAATGAAGAAAGTGAGAATTTCTACGGTTGAGAGGAGTAATTGGTTGGTGGTTTTTTTAGCTTTTTTTTTTTTTTTTTAATTAGGAGGCGAGCCTGTTTTGAATAAGTTCAAGTATGATCATATGAAGACAATTTAGAGAGAGTATTATGTGTTTTGCTTTCTCCCAAATGTTCTAAACTTGCCTAATAAGATTATATTATTAATCTGAGAGGTCTTCTCTTAAGTTGAAGTAAATATTTAATTGAGATTCTTGTTGGAACTCTAATGAGAAATATGGAACTTTTATCGAATTGAGCATTTATTGTTAGTCTATCTGTTTATGGCGTGAAGGGTTGGTTCATTATGATTTGTTCTTTAATCTATACAAGTGGGTTCAGTGTATTTTAACATATCTATTCTTGTTTTGAGTTTTTGGATATCATTCATAGTGCGGTCAAATAGTATTTTTTTTTTAATGGTTACTTATGTTTTTGGTTGCAACGGACCGCCTAGTCTATAACCTCTTTGATTCCGTGTGACTGAAGCTGAGTTTTTACATGAGATAGAACCCAGGGATCTTTCGACAAAGCTAAGAATTTTTTTGCTTTCGTTCCATAGAACCTTTGTATAGACTTAATTCTGGATGGTATTATTTATCTTTGTTAAATCTACTTCTACCGGGTTTGCAAATAGGAATTATAATAATGTTAGTTATTATTTGATTACTCCCTTGTATGTTGGTATATTTCCTGCTGAGACTTAAGTCTTGTGATTCTTAGATAGAAGGATGAATTTGATCGTCCTATTCTTTGCTTGAATCTGGGTGTACTTCATATATGATCTTTTCAGAGCAAATAAGTTGAATAAATTGGAAAGCAGAACCAAATTGCATGCATGATTCCTGGTTGAAAATATATGAAAAAAATAAATTTTATGAGAGATGTTTTCGTTCATATTTTGTGTGTAAAAAAAATATTTATTTTGGAATGGTTTTAGCTTTTTCTATTTGCATATTTTAAAAGTCTATTTATTTATTTATATTTATATTGTTAATGTATAAAAGCTCAAAAAGGTTTAAAGAAATAAAATAAAATTCACGGTTTGTGTTGTCTTGTGGAACCTTACCGGAGAATTTTTTGTGTGGTTAAATAGTTATCGCAATGCCACCTTAGTATTGTTGTTTGTGTCTGTCCTTAGAGCATGGATGAGAGTTTGTGGTCTCATTGGAATTTGAGCACGAAGGTGATCTCTAGATCTGTTTCCGGTGGAAGGTGTTGATATCTGCGTGATGGGGATAGAATGTGTCCTTGACGAAGAAGGGAGGGGAATGATGGAGGAAGGTGTAAGGGTTTTGGGATAGTGAGGGTGGTGTGGACGTGTGTTGTCGGGTGTGTACATTGAAGTGATATTTGTGTAAGGGTGTTTGAGATTGACTTTGGATGCTGAATGCTGTATGTTAGGTGCTAATTGTGATAGTGGAGATCATAAATTTAATCTAGGGGTATGTTGGTGCGGAAACTTTAAAGGACTATTCTCTTTGGAGGGGAGAAAAGAAGTTTTCTTGGGCTTGTAGAGTGGCCGTGAGGTAGGTGTGAATGAGGTTGAGATGGGAGTGAGAGAAGTTAAGAAGTTATATGAAATTAGTATATGATAAGAGTTGAAGAGGAGGAGAGATAATGAGGGGGCAGATGAGAGTGTTGAGTAGGGGAGGTGAATCGATGAGGTGGAAGGTGGTCAGTGAGAGGGGGAGGTAAAAATTACTCTGATGGTGATGCAAGGAATGCGAAGTTGTCTCTTAAAATAGATGTTGTGTTAGGAATTGAGGGCCAGGGGGAGCGGAGGGGGCTTGAATGAACGTATATTAGAGGGCTTATTTAGTATGTACAGAAACCCTTTTGTTTGGTAGTAGAAAATTGGAATGTTATAAGTCTCTTTTTGGTTATTTTTATGTTGTCCCTATGCACTTAAATTTTTGAGTTTTTAAACATTGTTAAATACTTATTGAAAGAACTAAACTGATTTGACCAGAACCTGTCCATTTCGAAAACAATTTCGGACTTTGCCCTGGTCTCTTTATGTCGATTATAAACACATAATCGCCAACTCTAATCGGGTTGAATCCTTCTTATGTGTTATTCATTTGTGTGTTGTTTCTTGCTGAAGATGGTGGCGGGCCTGGTCTCGAATGAGATTAGCTCTTTCGCAGAGTTTGTATATATTCAAGAATGGTTGTAGGTTTGATCCTTAGGTAAAGGAAGATGTAATTAGGGAGATCCCATGAAGGCGTTGTTGTACGGTACTAATAAGAAATTGGGTGCAAACCGATAGAAAGTTATAAGTGTAATTTATTGCAATTTGAGGAAAGGAATTAATTTACCCCATTCGTGTGTTCGAGTTACATAGTGTCTCAATGATTTCATCTTCAACATTTACTCTCTCGGAGATGCCGTTGCTTTGGCTCGAACGACGAGTTTACTCTTTTACACCCAATGCTTACAAATTCTACTTTGTAAGCATGTAGAAGTAGTCTGGGGCCCTGCTCCGATACTACTATTCAGGCACATATGGCACAATAATCGTTTAGCAATGCCTGTGCTTTTAATCTTTAGCGTTCTGTCGATGAGAGACGAGTTCCACATCTTGTAGAGGCTGTCCTTCATACTAAATATACTTAGGCTTAGTATCTTGCAGATAGTAGAGGGCCCAAAATCATCTAATGAGCTGGTAACTGGCTCCACGGGAGAGGTAACTCTTTATTTCGCACCTTTGGTTGTACCTTTAACTCTCTCATGGACGCAGTTGTTGCAATATTCTTGACCGATAGCATCTTGAGAAATACTATACTTTTCTGTTCTATACACTTTCTCTCATGCACAATGTCCAGATGGGAGAATTCTGTTAAACTCAATGCATAGAATGATCAGATGATCATGTACTCTGATAGGAGCCATTGTGTGCATAATGTAAAAATTCGCTCAACTTGAGGACGCGCGAAAGTGCAGCTGTAGTCTGGTTAAGAGTCTTATTGTTGAAGTAAGAGTGAGGCTAGCAAAGTCATAAAGAATCTATCAGTCTATCGCAGCTTTGTTCTCTCACAAAGTTTCTTTTGTTAGATGAACAGCTTTTTTTGGGACGAATTGTGTTTTTGATGACGTTACGTTAGAGGGTGGGTTGCGCTCTAAGTAGTCGAAACTACATTGATTTACCTTGTTTATAAATTATGTAGGATTAAATGGGATATATAATTCACCTCGCAGTTCTCCCAGATGTGTCTGATGAGATGAATTCAAGTGGTTATCGGTAAATGATAGTCACTGTAACCAAAATGTGTTACGGAATTTGCGCAGTGCAAACACAATCGCCAGAGCTTCCAACTCAAGGCTCTAATTACGCAATTGCTTTAGAAGTTGATCTGGAGCGTACATACTCATTGAACTGTTTGTGTTATTAAATTGATTATCTGCCCCTAAGGCTTATGAATAAGATTTGTTGTTCATTGGCTTTTTAGTCTTTGTAACCAGCACTTGGGTGTAATCGTTATGGATTTTATATTTCAAAAGCTTTCGCTTGGCTCGGGACCAAATGAAAGGAAGTTTTTGATGAGGTGTATAGCTTAATAGTGGGATTCCGGTCTAGTAATGAGAAAAATAATTAGAACCCACAGAGACCGCGTTCTGAACGTCGGTGGTGGCTTAAAAGCTCTAAGTTTTATGATTGTGTACCCATTAGAAAATTTTGAACATATAATAAGATAGTTCTTCTTTCATTAATGCTCAACATTCAAATTTCAATCTCAATCTATTGTTACGAAATGCATTGTCACCATTTTATACTAAATCAAGATGGTTTTCTAGAGAATACCCATGATAATAACTCGAGGAAAACTCTGCAAGCGTCGCCTAAGAGATTATGTAAAAACTCCATATTTAGCAATAGCTGAGGGGCGTTGGCTAACAAAGTTTAAGAGTGGCAAACTGCCTTAGTATTCAAAGCAAGTCAGCGTTTCTTCTTCCTCAATTTCCATGTTTTACCATCTTTGATGGTCACCACAGTAAACAGCAACGTATCCCTAGAGAGCTCAAAATATTCTGAATGCAGGCAACGAAACTCTCAAAATAGTTGTGAATTTTTGAGCCTATAGTCCACCACTACACGTAGATTCACCGCTCTTTTTTATATATCGCAGGGACGAGGGTTCGCTGAAATGGGGTTGATTACCCTGTGAGATCTCCACCCAATTTCGGAGTGTTTTATAATACCTGTGCGGGAGGCGCATTGTGGTCGGTTACAATTACCTGGCGCATCGTCTAAATGAGTGCACTTTAAATCACTATATCGACATATTGGTACTTCTCTCTTCAAGCTATAATATCTTGTAGACATGAGAAGGTCAATAAAGATTCAGTTGATTTGTATCCGTCAAAAGATCACATTCGTCTTCTATTTTTAAAATATTCTTGGACAATAACTTATAAGCTCCGCAGGTTGGCTGCAGAAGAACTTTGACGAGAGCAAATGATAGAGATTTCCCAAGGGTATCAAGGGAAAAAAGTTGCAGTGTCAAAAGTTTGATTGTAATGTTTCGCCTGCAGACAATATTATAATATCTAGAATTGACCCTGTCGTAAACCGCTCATCACATGCAATAAATACAATTATGAGGCAATGACTTTCAAGCACATGAGACGTCAGGGGGGGGGTATGTCTAAGGAGAGAGCATGTCAGATAGAGTGGTCTTAGAGTATGGGTTTAAGTGTGACATTTCGATGATAGATATTTATATCTAGTATCATTGTACAAATCATAAATCATGCAAAGTTGTTTATATCATTTAGGTAAGAGGCAAGAAGGTTGTGATTACTTGGGTTTATGAATGGCTTGACTGTGAGGTATATAGGAATGGCATAGAATGTAAGCTGTATCATACAAAGATATAGTGATTTTGGAGTTCAAAACCTATTGTGCTGAGTTAGAAAAATTAGTTCCTAAAGGTATCGGCTTTAAATCCCAATGATGTCATTATACATAAATTACAGACAATATGTTTAATGTGAAATGCAAAATGTCGTATATTTGATTAAATAATCGCGTAAATTGACTTCAAAAATCGAGTTTCATTAGGGACCTTGTATACAATTTGGTTTTATTCCTATATCAAGAGAATATTAGATAAAGCAGATTACTCCTGAATCTTGCATAGAAAATACAGTTTAAAGGCTGATTTAAGGTTAATAAAGATTATATCAGCAAGATATCGCAGCACAGTATTCAGGGTCGGGCCATCTAAAGTTTTCTTTTAGCACCGTTTATAAGCACAATCTTTCTGTACCGTCTTTCTACACCATTTTGCTATTTTTTTTAGTAATGTTATTCAGTACACTCATTCCATACCATCATTTATCACCGTATTTCAGTTTCGTGTTTCGGTACCGTCTTTTAGGACCGTTTTTTTAACAGTTTTATATATCCACCTTTCAGTACAGTCTTTCAGTACCATTTATCAGTACCGTCTTTAGTATCGTTCCAGCAGCATCTTCAAACACAGTCATTCAGTACCTTCTTTCATTCCCATTTTACATCACTACTTTTCAGTACAGACTTTTATCATTTCCTTTCAGTACAATCTTTCAGCATCGTCAATCATCATCATCTCCTAGTTCCATCTTTCAGCACTGTCTTTCATCACCGCCGTTCAGTCCATTCTTTCAGTACCGTCTTTTCAACCTCGTTCATTAGCAATGACTTCTGGCATCGTGCTTCAGTACTACCTTTCGTCATAATGTTTTATCCCCGCTTTTCAGCACAGTTTGTTACGTCTATTGGCTTCTACAGAGTGTGCACCGAATGCCTCAAATCGAGTCTTATGAGTCGCTTCATATTAGAGTATAGCTATATATTTTGAGTGATTTAAGAAGAGCGATTCGAAGTAAACGAATCTCTACCTTCATAAGCGTCGTGTACCAGATGGTGTTCGTTTTGCATAGGTCTGAAAAAGGTCAAGAATAGTTTCTGTGCAATCTAAACAGGATGCTTAAATTGCTAACCGTGGTAGACCGGTCCTATCGACACCAGACAACCTACAGGCCATATCAATCACTGAATACATGACACAACATCACACCTCATAGTGTAGTAACCTCAAACTCTTTCACCCGCTTTTAGTAGACAAAGTTTTAATAGCACTACTACATCATAACACGCTACTTACATCGCGGCGAGCTTTAGACTCAGCCTCTGAGTGAACCCACAAACTAAATCCACCGGCATCGGTGGATACATCACACATCAGCTCACCCAAGCTCGTGTCATCACGAGATATACAGACAGTGACTGTATGAAGCTCACACAGGTATTACAGAGGCAATCTGATGACCATGGACATCGACAGATACATGACATCAAAACACACACACACACGTATGATATCGAAACTAACATACACACCATTAGACACTGTTAACACCCACAACAATAATCACTACACTACCCAGAGAACACTTACACTCATCCGCATAACAAGACCGTGAGTCACCACTGCGACATCTCGAGACTAATTTGATAGTCCTCAACTATGACCTCTGCCTCGCATTGATCCTCTTATGATCGGCCTCAGCTTTATAGACTATCTTTGATAAGCCTCAGCGTAGACGAATCTTATTGAAAAAAGAAAGAGATAGAAGAGAGGAAAAAAGAAAGAAGAGAAGAAAGAAGATAGAATAAAAGAGGAGGAAAGAAGAAAAAGAAGGAAGAAGAAAGAAAGGAGGAAAAGAAGAAAAAGAAAAAAAAAAAAGAGATAGCTCTATAGACGACACACAACTGGAGCCGCTCTGGAAGTTTGAATCGTGAGGTCAACTAAGCTGCTCCAGTCTAGATTCAATGATGGTGTGCTTCTTAACAATTTTGACAAAGACAACGAATTTCCAAATTGGATGCTGGTACGTATACCCAAATACGGCCAATAACCCGAATCGTCAGCTGTTTAGAATGTGAAATATTATACAAGGAGAGTCAGAAAATGAAGAGAAAATAGAAAAAAGGTAGGAGACTATTGTTTCGAGGAGTTGAGACACAGAATTAAGTTGACTATCGATCAGCACCGGCAGGTCATAGTGCAGGTAGCCATTATTAATACTACACCAACTTAGTAAACATGTCTTCATACGATCATGAAAATATAAGATCAATTCACTAAAAAGTGTGTAGGAACACCAAGTAGAGTATCCGACCCCAAGATGTTATTACCCCTTATAAATGAAATTCAAGAATCTTAAATCTTCTCTTGTTAAATACATCAACTCGGCATCAACACTCATGTAGCAAAAATAAACACAACCCGCCTATGTCTACCAAATAATTAATATATATATAAATTAATCCCAGGAATTAAGTGATTCTACTGATTATGTTACACAACGGGATTCGCCTCCTGCTCGTTATATCAAACTGTGATGACAGACTATCATAATCAATCAAACCCCATCACTCGTAACGTATCACCAATCAACACATATTCAAATTTCAAATCCAGACCTTTATGTGTAGTAGTATGAATTAGTTATCGAGATGAGGCTAGGTAGTGTTTAACTTAAGATTAAACACATGTTCTTACAGCTTATTTGAAACATTAAGATTTTTATAGAAAAAGCCAATAATAGATCGTTCTCATTATACTAATTTAGGAAGTAAGTAAAGTTAAAAGTAAAAATAAAAATGTTTCTGCGGTGTCTAAGCTTAACCAAGATCTCTAGAAAACGGCTAATCTACGTGCATGGCGAAGTATAAAATGTCATACATTTTTACCCATGCGTCGCACAATACAAGTTTTATTTTCAGAAACAATTGTTTTTGTTAATGATATGAAAAAACCTGTTTTTTTCTTCCAATAACCATTCAATTCATAATGTAAAAACATTTTTTTAATACCTGTTGACAAACATCTATCATAACACAGAGATCCAATAAAAAAGAAAGAAGTTTGTGTACAATTCTCGACACGGAAAACCATATTTTTACGTCCATAAGTTAAACAGGAAACATTACATCATACAAAGTTCCCCCATGGCGCTTACCCACATCCACCCACACCAACTCCACAGTGATCTTTTTGGCAATTATAGACGTGTTATACCCATACTATCTTATTAAAATTTACACTAATAAAGAAAAGGTATGTCACTCCCATTTTTCTGTCATATACCCTTACATCTCTTTATATCTGGACGAGTCTAAACCACCGTATCTCCTATACACCTTTTTTATAAGATTTGCTGACTTTAATCATACCGAATATCTAATTTGGAACATACTTAACGAACTTTGGGTAAGCACACCAACCAAATAGTCAGTAGGAGCACACGTACGACGACTAATATTGGAACTAATGCAATTTTTAGATTGTTGCTATAAATTGTATCATAATATATTTTATATATATATATTATATGTAAGGTAAAAGCAATAAGAAAAAATTACCTATATCGCGCCGGCATCTCAAACCGATCACACATATTTTACTCGAGCGTTTGGTCAGGTCACCATGTGTAGCACCACAAGATAGGTAGCCAGACGCAAAGTTTCATCAATGACACGGCACTTAGGTGCCACGCGCGCAAGAACAGACCAACCAAAACAAAGATAAAGGAACACTAGATCGGTATATAGCACAACGACAGTCATGTTACCAAAAGTTTGCATACGGGAGTCGAAATCACGAGCCATAGCACCGAATAGATGGCAAGGAGTTCACACCAATAACAATTGCGGCAAGCATGACAGAAGAATTAGAAAACTGACCCACGGACTCAACACGCCCTGATATTTACGTTAAATTAGTCCCACACCAAAATAAAGCTCTAGAGTTGGGTTCAGGAACATCCCCTCGGGGCACATCACACGGCAGTTCTGCACCCTCTGATTCTCGGTAGCAGCGAAGGTGAGACTTGCTGCCGTGGATTGTGAAAAAGCATTCGATCACGCAAGCACGCGCCACTGCACCCCACCATATGCAGGAACGCCGAATGGGTGTACGGACAAGAGTCTAGTGGCCTATTGTATCTCAGTACCCACGCAACACATAATCATTGACTTAAAATTATTTAAATTTTTTCTGCATAGCTATCATCCGTGTAATAGACACAAAATCACGAAAATTAATTTCTTCATTTAAAAGAACTAAATCATTCAATAATAACTAAAAATAATAAGGGTTCTTATAATTCAGTATTTTATTTAAGGGACTGACGAAGACCCCCCCATTTATTAAAACACAAATATTTAAATTTAAAAATTTTAAGCTATAGGTTAGGATTAAAAATATTAACGATCTTAAATTTTTGACATGATTTTCAATGTCTCGTCCCATTCCATTGTACTTAAGAACAACATCAGTTTAAAAACTTCACTTTCGAGCCATTCCTCTGATGCAAAAGCAAGGTTAAAAGTGAAATCACAATTGACGTACTTATTGGGTAGGAAGCTTTAGATCCATTCACTTTTGTAAGGTTGTCTCATAGGCACAAAAGTACTTTCTAATTTGTCGTGACCTTTTGTCTATAATTTATACTATTTTAAGAATAAAAATTTTGTCTAATCATTAGACTTTTCTTGTCTCATACTATTTCATATTTATCAGACTTTGCAACTGGCGGGGAAGACTCTTTCTTTTACTTTTCTGCTCTTAAGTGCATTCCTCAAATAAAAATTTTTGGATAAGCACCTTCAAGAAATTTTGCGGATGACATTTTTTTATAGAGTTCTGAGTGAATTTTCTATCCCGATTTGTTTCATTCTTCAATGCTGAGCATAATTTATGAAAGCTTTGTGGGACATTGTCTCTTCTCTTATCGTGGCAGCATATTGACTCGTATCTCAAGCTCTTTTAGACATTTTCCCCTAGATATCCTTGGAGGAGTGGAGGCTATTCCTCGGCTATTGAGAGATTTAGATACCATGTTTTTGTCTCTTCAATGAATATAACTCGTTATAAATTTAAAACAAATGCATATCCTGTATACAGACGTATCGGACTGCTTTGAAGATAATCATTCATTTCCGATTGACGATAGTATTACACTAGTGGAATTAGTGCATATCAATCGTAGAACTAGATTGCAAGTAAGATTTTGAAAATTAATCTCAATAGTTAAAAAATTCTTCTTAACCATTTGAAAGACGTAACTAACTATTCTTCTTTTCGAAAGTCTTTTACATTCAAATTTAGAAATCAGATCAATAGAATACAAATATAAACAGCACATGGAAGTAAGTCCCAAACAATAAGTGCCCTTGGCTGACCAACAAACTTGCATTTTGTAAGATATATTTACATTGAGTAAGAAATGCTCATTATACAACCTGTAATATTGAACAATCAGATCTCAACTGGCTGTACAAACTAATGCCTAAAATATAAACCTCAACATAAAGTTACTATAAAGTAAGTCCAGCCGAATATTGAGTACTATCAATACAATATAATACAGTAATAATACCTCTTCTAGTGGCTGACTATATATATATATTACAATATATGTATAAATATTACCCTATATATACTATTAAGTATATATATATAATAATATATCATTATAATAATATGCAATCTAAAAGACGTCAAGAAAAACTAGAGACAAATGCCCTGAAACAAAGTTATGAAGAAGACCCAATTTGATATTCGCATCATAAATTTTTTTTACTCTACATTTTATGTTTCTATGAGCCTATTATTAGCCTAACTAGCTTCTTCAGACACCTACAGCGCATATTCGCGTGCCGGCAAATCAGAACATATTGCAACCCTTGTGAATTCTCCAGTAGTCAGTTTCGAGGATTTTTCTGTCCAATGCTATAAAAGTGTTCAAGTAGTTCATATTTAAAAATCAGTTAGCTGATGTATTAGTTTACATAGCTAAAAATTGTCTGGAAGACCACTGCCAAAAAAATTTAACATTATAGATATTACATATAGAAAATTACTCACGAACTAACTACCTCCCCTATTATTATATTAAATTAAGTAATATATAAAAATAAAATAATATTATTAATATACTTATATCTTTACAGTTTTTAAGTTTCTGCTTTGATATATAATCGACTATATATATTATATCGACATTTTATAACGATAATAACTATTCAGACATATACTTAATTACTTATAGTTAATAATATATTAACATATTGAAATAATAATTTGTATATTGGAAACCTACCTATTTAGCTTTATTAGTGCTGATTATCATATATAACTACTATAATGCGCTATTCATATATATACTTTTATTCTCTCCAACAATATATAACATTTATACATTCATATATATATATTATACTATATTATATATATATATATATATATAACTATATAGTTAATATATTCATAAATACCACATATAAAATATGGGATAATATATATAACTTTTAATTATATAGGGTATCTCTAAACGGGGAGGCCTGAACAGCTACTCAATAGTACTAACTCATAGCTACTATATATAGCCCCGAAAAACGATACTAGGTATACATAATAGTAGTATTACTAATCTCGCTATTTTATTTTTATGATTATACTCAAGTGACTAAAAACAACCTAATAGATAATCTATACTCTAGATTTCACGATATAAGACTAATTAATATGATATACCTACAAATAAAAAACCATTTTACTATGCCTCTACAATACGACTCGATGGTAATCAGGTAACATATGAATACATATTATATCCTATACGATATCATATACATGATCACTAGTATCGCCGTTTTTAACCTCCATAACACTAACCGTATACTATTTCTAAATATAACATTAATGACGAAAAGTAGGTAAGGCTATTAGACTTCACTTCCTAGTAATACTTACTAATATAAGTTATTCTTACTTAGAAAGCTAACTCCGTACTACTTATCTACGCTATATGAAATATAAATACTAGTACAGTACAATATAATATAATATATTACTATATAATATACTAAGTATATATTTATTATTTATCGTATATAATATAATATAATATTACTTCTCTACTTCTAAATTATAAATTATATATTCTAAACTTGACATTTATTCCTGTTCCTGTCTAATATTACCCTTTAATATTTATCCAGACACCTTTATAATTTTACCTAACAGTATAAGTAGGTATTATTATTATAGATATATATAAATCTACATATATATATTAATCATCATATATACTATATACAGTAGCATATTTATTATACTTTATACTATTATATCGAGTACTATACTAGTGAGCTCCTAGTATATATTATAGTAAATTATACGTAATATCAGGTAAAATAACGTAATACTATTAGACTACAATATCTAAGGAAACGCCGCTGCGCAGCAATGGACGTTAATACAATAGGAAGACTCGTTTCTTTATGAAGAGAGGTCCAGCTACATCTACTTATAAAAAATATTATAATTATTGATAGTACACTGAATTTTCTCTGAGTACTGTCCCTATACTAAATAGTATCTCTTTATTCTTGAAGAGCGTAATCCGTACATAATACTGCTATATACGTATCCGCTCAATATAATATATCACTATATATCTAATAATATTCCTAGTATTATAATATAAGAGCGTATAGTGAAAAGATGATAAGTTATGAATATTAGATTATTAGACCACAAGTTAAATCTTTCTATATAACAACACTAGTCACACTACATTCTTCTTATATACTTGACTATCCAGGCTAATCCAATAATAAAATATAAATAATGTAGTTGCTAATACTTTCTATACTGTCAGATATATATATATAGTACTGCAATACCCGTAACGAATAGTAAGTAAACTACTTAGAGAGTTACAGTTTATAGGTATATGTACAAGTTTTTAAACTATGTTTAAGAATCAGATCTTTCTATTTTAGAAGGAAACCTGTATAGTTATTATGATAATATAGAATCGTAACCTAAACTCTATAGTTTATATATTAAGATTTTAAAACTTCAACCGTTATAAAATCACGCCCCTAACGTCAGCCTACTATCACTATAGTAGTGATAAAAAGTAATGTATCCCTCGGAAATATTATTAAGAAACCTGAGATCATCAGTAAGCGCAGAGACCTTCATTGCTAGCAAGAGAATATCTCACGTATCGTCCGCGACAACCTGAATTAATAACTAGAAAGGTAGTTTTTTAGAACTGGTTAATGGTCTAAATTTATACCCTATGACAGTTGACAACAACAGACAAGTGCCTGATCCTATACTAAAACATGAAGACAAAATCACATTAATAAAATAAGTTTAGGAATGTTTATGCCCAAAAATTTGTAAGACAACATATGATGCTATTTGATGGAAGACAGTGAGCAACAATATGGCCGGTGACCCCTTAATGATGTGCACGGAAAATATTTATTTCTTCTAGAGAACTTCCTACCCACGAAATGAAACCCTGCCAAATTAAAAGAATACTTTAAAATCATATGCAAAGGTATACTCAAAATTTATTATTTTTTTTTTGCCTTAAAATAAACTTCCAATTAAGATCAACACGTAATTTTAAAATTTTAACAATCCATTACACCCTCTAGTTCGAAATCACTGGCCTACAAGAAAAAAGAACAATTTTTTACAACAACTCTAGACCCAAAAGTACTTTCGCAAATTTTTTGAACCCGGAAGAATAAGTCATAACCTATGCCGACTACACACCTTACTTCTAGACCCGACATATCCAGTTATGTTAAACATAAATTACGCAGTCAGTGTTTGTTCATACAGCGTTTTAAAGTAGGTGATGAATGATTGTAACGCAACATGTGATGCGATAAAAGGACCGAACAGAATTATAGAAATCTAAGACCTGAATACAGTTCTCTGTCTTTCTTATATTTCTCTATAAGAAAAATCTATTATCCGTTATAACTATATACTCTAAATTCTGAAGAGATAATAGACTGAAATAATTCTCAAGATACGGTATTTCGAGAACTTGCTACTTTACTCATTTGTGGTATATCCTGGATTGAGGGGTGATCTGAGGTCCCTATATATTTTAGACTGTGCAACAAAATATAAAAACAAACACTCTACAGTATTCTTCACTCTATATATGTATACATGTAGTCCACAGAGCCAGTGGTTTTTGAGGAAGTAACTTCACTACCTATTACTCATTCATACACAAATAGTACGTATACCTTATATACTTTAATAAAATCGACAGAGGGTTACAGACAAGGCTCAGGAACGGAAGTTAATTACTACGTTGACTAACCCCTCGAAGCAACAGTCATTCACAAGGCGAAGCAGGCTTGATAGCATACCCATGGTATATTACTATGATATGACCTCAATAGATACACAGACTCAATATAGAAAGTTAATAGAAGTTCCGGCTAAATACACGTTGACGTTAGTCATAGAGCACTCACATACTGCCCTACCGGATAATACCTCCACTCATAGCTAATTGATTACTTCTCACGTGTGCTCGCGAAAAATTCGTCTGACCAACATGACCCCAACAGACCCGTCACCCAGATCTACGTATACAAAATATATATATATGTAACCCTCCTCAATGTAAATTCAAATAACTATAAAGGAAGAATTACCATTCTATTATCTTACTATGTTACTTGATAACCCAGGGGTATGGAACGTAATGGAATCCCCATTAATTTATAGCGAATCACAGTGCAGCTGCTTCTACAAGAGGCAACCTGATTTTGCCCGTGAAGCTCTAGTGTACACATTCTACTCTCTGAAAACAATTACAGCAGAAACAGATCTGTCTCTCGCTAATATTGTTGTCATGCAGTGCAGAATGTCCTCACTTTCAACGCTAAAAGTTCAAACACTCGCTACGACTAGTTACAGAAAGACGCTCTAGGCTGCGCCTGGTCTAAAAGTAGTATCCTCAACACTTACTCCTCTGTGATTCTAACCCGAGCGACTCTATGTAGATGAATAGCCTAAGCTCGACTGCATTACTGGTTCCGCTCCTGGTCGATCCAAAACTTTAGGGGAAGGGGAGGTGAGTGGTCCAACCTGCGCTGGCAGTGTATGTGCCATAATCTTCTTCGTCTCCTAGTTAACTCTTGCGCAGAAGGAAGAGCTGCCTACGCATACCCGAGCATGATTGTGCGCATTCGCGTATCCCCTTTCGCCTTTGGGTCCCCCCCGCATGCTCCTGCAGCGCCAAAATTGCACCCTGATTTGCCACAAACAATGCCGTGTAGCCCCAGAGGGCCGTGTTCCCGAACCCACCCATTTCTGTGGCAATTTTAGAATATATAAGTGTATAAACGAATTTTCATCAAGCGAATAGATAGACGAGTCCTCATCGACCATCAGGACTAGAATGTTGAAAACTCTCTAGATCAGGCCTTCTTTTTTTGAAGGAGGGAAGGCGCGACTGATCGCATACCGAGCGGCCCATCCCTGTACCAATTGCTCTACGCCGAGCCGGGGTTAGCGAGTGGTTCCACCGTCTCCGCCGTAGTCGAAATTTTTCTTCATGTTATTGCAAATGTGTGCAAAAGCAACAAGCCATTGTGCGCATTCGATCTATCAATATTCCACTTGAGCTACTTGACGTTGACTCACTGTAAGCACCGTTAGAAAACACCCTGAGAGCAATACGTGTAAGCCCAACAATGCAGATAAATCCAACCATGCCTTTCTGTGATGTTGTAAATAAGATATTGCAGATCTCGAAAGCCGCAGTAGATATCGATCCCATCTATCGAGATTATTGAAAAACCTTAAATCGAGATGCCTTCTTTCTCCCCTGAGAGGATGAGTCCACTCACCCGTGCTAGAAGCCCCACATACCAGTTTTGTTCGTCTGAATGGGTCACCGCATATGTCCGATGTTTCAGATCTTGTCCGCAGAAGTGAATTTTGTATCTGTAACCCAAATTATATAATTGCCTCAAATTGGTAAGTTCAGAAACACCAAGACATCTTGTAGCGGGCTGTCGAACGTTCATTGACTATTGGATCGGGTTTGCTCCTGAGTAATAAAGCCCAGAAGCGACCTCCCTAGAAGAATGCCGTAGTAGCGCCCAGCAGATATTCAATTCACCCTTCTGTGAATTTATAGAGTGTCGAGTTCAACCAGCAGTATATTGACCAGTAAGGAGATTTGAGAAACTCCAAATGCGTTCTTTTTCTAGGCAGGTGGATCGGGACTAGTGGTAGAGCCTCTTGTATATTGTCTAACGGCGACGCTGGTTCGGATAGTTCTTGTCCCGGCGCGAGCGAATATTTGTATTTTCTTCTATTGCAAGCATTATGTCGTAGAAGCATTGCTTGTGCGCCTGTTACTGGCGTTCGCTTTGACCTTGGTGTCGATTGGTCCTGTTACCATGAGCACCCCCTGAAGAATGCCGTGTAGCCAGAACAGGGGGGTTAACATCTTTCTGTGGATTTTAATAAGTGTCGAGTTTCAAAAGTGAAATCGAAGCAGAAACTTAAAAACTGTACGAAATACCTTTTTTTCTTTGGAAGGAAAAAGAGGTGTCGCGAACTGACTAAGTTTTTACCCTCTTGTTACCATTGTCTGGCACGCAGAACTACGCGAGTAATGTCGATCGTGTTCTCAGTGCCTGGGCGCGACGTGAATTATGCTATTTCTTCGTACAGTCTTTAAATTCAATCGCCAACTTTTGTCGCCTCCAGCAAGCCCTTTTCCAATTTCCGGCAAGATTGAAGAGCCTGAACTTTGCGATGTGAATTGCCCTCACGTGAACAACGGGATTGCAAATCTAGTCTCAGAACTGCAGTTTGAGGCCCCAGCAAGTGGTTTCCAACCGTCCTTCTATGGCATGTATGAATAAATATCGATTTCATAAGCAGCTGATAGTCGGAACCCAACAACAATATAAAAAAACTCCTGGTGGATGCCTATCTTTTTTCTGTAGATGGCGGAACTATCGCAAAATTAAGTCTAAGTAGAGTCTCTACTTACATTCTTGTCTATTGACTTGACGGACTCGTTGCCGTTCGATGTTCGAGTCCGGCGAGTGAAATTTTCTTCATCTATTGTAAAATCATTCCGGTCTTTCATATAATCGATATCATTCCATTGGACGTCCTGTAGGTGATAACGGTAACCCAGCGAGCACCCTGCCAAGCAATGCGATGCTATCCCTTCTAGCATGGTTCCAAACCATTAACCAATATAGTCAATTATAAATATTATAGTGAGAACAGTAATTCGAGTTTTCCCACACGGACAGTGCTACGCTGTAGCAGGAAACTTGAAATACTGTAGCAAGCCAGAACGCTCATTTACCTATAATGTACCCCGATTCAATGTACGCGATGGCGGGCGCTATCTAGTGGTACTAACTCCATAGATACTTTGTCGACTGAAACAGTGACTCTATATGTTGATCCGGTTCAGGAGCTCCTGAGCGCAACGTGGCAAATTCTATCTCATCCTACTGTCTATTAATCGCTACTCCTCACTATCACATACACCGAGAATGATCATTTATCCAATGTCGCTGGCACGTGCTTTGTGCTAATCATATGCATCCCATAGTAGACACTGAGTCAACCACTCAGGTCACTATAGTCTTAGCGTCTTGTAGTGAGTAGCCCAAGGTAGCGCCGCCCAATGCTTAAGATTGCACCCTATCTACTGATTCTAAATGCTCCAGCCCATAACGTATTTACAAAAGCGAGTGATAGTTCGAGGATTAGCGAGACTGGATGAACTTGAAGAAAGCAGTTCGAAGTATTGAAAATATCCCTAATCATCTGTTTCTGGAGCCTTATGATGGACAGAAGCTCGAGTAGTGAGATCTATATGCGAATGAAAAGTAAATTTACAAACCGGCCCTCCAATGTGAACCAAGTCCCTGTCGTATCAGAACGGAACACAACCATCATCTTTTTCGTAATAGTTCGCAGTCCTGCGACGAGTATGAAAAATTTTAAGTCGTCTTTATGTATTGGCAAAATTTTATCGCTAGCAAGTCAGCGTAAGGATGCCCACTATCGGACTTAAGTCTCAACTTATGTTGTGTGCTCCTTCATAGTAACCATTAGCGTGAGCTCAAAGCTGACTAACCTGCGCGTAGATTAGCCCTAGTCCAGAAGTTCGTATACTCAATTTCTATAATTATGATCTCGCTCAGAATGCCTGTGTGCAGACATATCTGATTCATATGAGCCAATGATCCCCACTGGCCGCCACTCTACACTCTAGCACGTAAGATACAGGGTCAATTGAAGACCGCATCAACTACCAGAACACTAGCTTCTCAGACTAGTATTCCTTTATGTCGATACATCTCAACATAAGGACCTGTATCTGCAACCAGTCAGCGATCTGTCCTCCAGTCCATTCTTAACAAGCATCATGAACGTACGATTCATGCATCATCCGTTCCCTTTCATTCTTACTCAGCCATCATATATCCTAAATATTTGATCTCAGACATTTGTTCAGCTGATCCTACCATATCTCTAACATAGACTATTACACAGTAAAAACTAGCTATCACTCTATAAACAAATGTTCTTTTAGAAGCCAAAAATTTACCTATGCAATTAACACACCTGTTCCAAAAATTCTCTCTCTACTAATATCCCCCTCATAGCTAGTAATCAGAATTCGCCTATACACTAAAACTATAATATCATCCGCCATATATCAATATCTAATAATAGTTAACGTTATACATAGGCACCGTATCCTACTCTCTTCTATTCTCCATTACTCGTATAACACCCATCCTTGCTACCTCACCCTCATCCTCTGTACTATTCTTTCATAAACCAATCCAATATATATATATATACTATAACAGCTTATCAACTAATAACGAGAAGTGAAGATTAAGTCATAGATATAACAAAGCCTAATAAACTAACATTATCACACTTTTATCATGTATACTATGTCTATTAATCATATCCTATGTTTAGTATATATATGTTACTAATATTAACATTCATAATATATTATTAAATAAATATCTTATAAATTATTTACTCAGATAATCTTCTAATAAACTATAAGTAATCTCTTAATATAATAATCTCAAATAAAATATATAAGACATATACCCACACTCAGAAACATACTATCATATTACACCACTAATCACATCAACTGAGTAATGAGAATATATTTGCAACGTACATAATACACTATATAATTAAAGCTCAATCTAATTCAACCTCAAACTAAAGAAATAATATAATCTTTCAATACTAAGACTAAACCTAAATATCTTTATAAGGCACGAATTAGGAACAGTTAAATCATTACTCAAATTTATATCGTATACTTTAACAGCAGTATAAAGTATTAATACTAAATTAGTCATACAATTAACTGCTAACCTTATTCATATCATTTCCCCTTTGTTCTATATTCCCAAAAAAAATTAGTATTATTACTCTGTATCATTAATACAATAGTCCAGGCACAAAGATTTATCGGTGATCCTTAACTCATAACTTATAGTAATGATCTAAATTGAAAAAGCCTAGGCAAACTAAGTACTCTTCGCGCTACTACACACGCACACCATCACCAACACACACACACACACCATCATACATCCTCTAATTAAATATTAATTAGTATATTATACTGTACTATTTTATTTATACAATTTAATACATAGCTAAATATACATTAAGACAATACACTACTGAAACTAAAATCCACTATCAACAAACTCCTCACAGACATAACTCATTATATACTCACTGGCTTGAACAAAACTTCTCTTTCCTATAATACACATAGAATACAACATCTATACTATATAGATACTATATATCTAAAAAACTAGAACCATATTACACAACTATTTCATAGATCAACATTGTAACAGTTCAACCATTTTCCAACATAAATTATATATAACTAATTCGTAAATTAGCAACAATTCGGAATCGGATTCTCTAAATGATTCTGTATGAATGAAGAATATATATGATATTAGCATCGCGAATTTGCATTATAATATATTAATCAATAATTCATTATTTAGACAGAGCACACCTTCACTCGATTCTAAGCCTATAAAACCTAGTATAGTATATATGACTGATAAAAGTAATCATCATGAATAATATAATATAACAGTGGTAATATAAATTAATTACTGGAACATAATACAAGTAGGAATAAGGTATATTTCACCAATCACGAATGGTATAGGATATTATCATTAGCCTCCCATATCACCAAGTTACGCCCCAAAATATACACTAACCAGATACTGTTATACCCAACCTCAGGACTATATATATATATATTATAAGCTAATCAAATTTCACATAGTAATATATATAATATATATAGAATAGAGAGATAGATAAATATATACGTATATAATATATGATATAATAATAATATTTATTCTTTTTCAATTGAATCCAATCAAGCCTTTGATATATTTTTCTTTTAACAACCCTACAAAAGTAAAAATATAAAATAATGAGAAATTTAGTATTTCTTCGGCATCTCTTAGCTCACGGCTCCGCTCAACTCCGACAGTAATAGTTTCTGCACTGTTGAGAATTGTGCAGTACTTTCTAGGCAACTATCGATGAGTTATTCACGATCAAAAATATTTTTTTGCAAAGAATAATCCACATTTTATAGTCCCAGAATACCCCTGATTTCCAGTAATTCATCACTCCCGGCCAGCGACACTGATAGCTCGCAGAGCACTGGATCCGACTTAATCCGGTTTCTGCACTATTTTGAAAATTAGTTTAGCACGTCTTAATTGCAACTAACACTATGTTCTACCCAAACAAATATTGTATATGGAACATAAATAATAATAATACCCCAGACATCCGGCTATGTTTCTGACTCCGATCCGGATCCAACGTAAAATTATTTATTGCCTATCTTTCCTTGTAGACATGCCCTTCAGCACTCGTCTCCCGCGATATAAAATTTTATCATCTTTAAAAAGTATTTTTCTTGGAAAAAATTTATAAACAGATCCGGCTCTAACTCCGCTCAGGTTCCGACATCCGGCATCCGATGGCCGAAACAAGGTTTTGAACTATTGAAATATAGTCAGCAAGTCTTTCTCGCAATACATTTTTCAACTAAAAATATTTCTGAAAAAATATTTATAAGCAAGATCGGCTCCGGATCTGACATCGGATCTGCTTCCGATCGGATCCATCAAAGGTGTATTCCTTGCACTTTTGAAAATATGGTCAGAAAAATATTTCAATAAAAGTTTCACCTAAAAAAAAATATTTTTAAAAAAAAAATCATACAGAGAAAAGAAACGGACCCGTCTCGGGGTTCGGCTCCGGATCCGCGCGTCCGGATCCGACTAAGGTTTCTGTACTAATTGAAAAATGTTCAACACGTCTTCTGGCAATTACATTTTTCGCCTAAAAAAGATAATATTTTTTGTAAAGAAAATTAATACCCAGGATCGGCTCCGGCTCCGAACTCCGCCTCCGGCGTGTCTATATCGTACTACTCAAGAAGCTCCGACACCGCCTCCGAGTTTGGCTTCGGCTTCCGGATCCGACTAAGGTTCTTGCACTATTATAAAAATTGTTCAGACTTCTCTCTATCATAAATTTTTCACATACAAAAAAATCATTTCTCGAAATAAGAAACTCATTACTTCGCGGTTCCGACTTTCGACTCCGTCTCCCCGTACTCCGTCCTCCGAATAACCACGAATCCTGTAACTGCTGATTAAGATTCTGCACATTTGAAAAAAAATTGTTCAGTCAACGTCTTACGGAATAAATATTCATCTAACGAAAGATATCTCTTGAAAACAGATTTTATACCAAGATAAAGGCCTCCGATATCTGGATTCCGATCCCGGGCACCCGGACTCAAAGGTCTTCTGCATATTTGAAATTTGTTCAGTATGTTTTCTGGCATCGAAAATATTCTTTTCAATGCCTTAATAATATATATAATTTTTTGAAGAAAAGCCCCTATACCAGGGCGTCTCGATAGCGCTCGCTATCCAGCTGCTTGCACGGTTATCTACTCCTTAGCTCCCGACTTTACTACTGTTCGGGCTCCGATCTGACTAATGTTTCTAGGAACATATTGCCAAGTGTTTCAGAGTAACCAAACTTATAAAGACGTTTTCAGCTCTAAATGATATATTTTTATAGAATACATATAATCAGTCCCGATACCCAGAGATATCCGCTCCGGATTACGTGTTAGGGAGATTTGCAGTGTGAAGAACGGCGAAAACAAGAGTGTAGTAAGATTACGTATTTATCTAGGTAATGACTATCAATCCCATTTATGAGATTACACTATAAATAGGGAAACATTGAATGTATATCCGATATTATTATAAAATTCGTGACTCTGGCTCCAGACTCCCCTAAGTCTGCGCGATCATTTTGTAATACCTGGCTCCGACTTCCAAATCTGATCCGACTTTAAGGATTCGCACTCCTACTGATAGATATTAGTATGTATATTCTATATTATATGCAGCCAGAGTGTGCTGTCTCTTTATCAGCATCTTCATAGTAATGTTTAAAAACAATATTTCATCTAAGAAAAAAATTATTTCTTCCAAAAAAATATATCATACCCAAAGGGGATTTCCGCTCCCCTCGTATATCCGCAATCCGATCGGACCTTTGCACTTGAAGGGTTTTGCGCACATTTTTGAAATGAAATTGTCAAGTTAGCGCTTCTAGCATTTAATATTTTTGCACCTAAAAAAAAAAAAATTTTTCTTGAATAAGAAAAATAATAAAGTTGCTGGGTCATAACCAGGCTCCAGCTCCGGCTTGGCCTCCGGCTTCGGCTCCGGCTCCGGCTCCCGGATCCGCAGCACTGGAAGAAAGTATCCTTTATACATCTGACTTAATGGTTTCTGCGACTATTTGAAAACCTTGTTTTTTTTATTGCCATCGGTTGATTGAGCGTTCTGGCAATAAATTTCTTACAATCTAAAAAAATATCTCTTTCTAAAAAAAATTCTATACTTATTGCACGGCTCTAGACTCCGGCTCCGACCTTTCGATCCGGCTCCGACTCTCGATTCCAGATCCGGAATTCCGACTAAGGATGTCTACACTATTATGAAACCGTTCCAGCACGTCTCATCTGCAAACAAATTTTTCATACTAAAAACAAAATTTTCTTTAAAAAACATTTTTATACCCAGATCCGCTCCCGCTCCGGGATCCGGATCAACTTAAGGTTTTCTGACACTATCTTGAAAAGATTGCTTCAGCACTCTTCTGGGCAAGAAATTTTTCACCTGAATAAGAAAGTGATTGTTCAACCCAAAAAAATTCAAACTAACGCATACGCGCTCCCTGACTTCTGCGCTCCCACCTTACGACTTACCGTATGTCTTGCAACCCGTAGATATCGAGATCCTGTGTATGCGTAAGGATTTTACATAGCTACTATTGAAAAATTATCCTCCAGTACGTTTATTTCTTGCTAGTATATATTTCACCATAAATAATGTTGAAATGATATATTGGTAAAAAATTCAGTACCCAGGCTCCGCTTCACTTGCTGCAGGAAACAATCGCTGGCTCCGCATCGCCGTCTCCACTGTCACCTTCGCTCGCGCGATCTTACTAAGTTTCTTCGTACTATTCGAAAATTGTTTCAGAATACGTCCCCCTTTCTTCGCATTAAAGTTTTTTCACTCTTAAAAAATAAACCTTTCTTGTTATAAAAATAATTATACCTAAGAAGCTCTCTGCATCTGATCTCCTTGGTCTGCCGGCGTTTTACCCGGGGCTCTGTCTTCGGTCTCCCCGTGCCTCCCCAATACTTAAGAAGCAGTTCTAGTACTCCGTGTTGACGAAATAAGGTTTCTGCACTATTTGAAATAATTTGTTCATCATTCTTTCTCAAAAAATTAAATTTTCGAAAAATAAAAAAACTCATACTCTCGTCTTTCAAGCTCTGCTCCGTCACTCCCTGCTGTTGATACAACATAATTTAAACTCTGCTGTACCCTGACCGTTCGGATAATCTGGACTTCCGCCACTACAGGATCTCTCGTAGCTGAAGTTTGTAGAGAATATCGTGTTCACGACAGTCTTCGTATTCGTGCAATAGAATTTGGGTCATCTAAAGAATGAAGTTGATTTGTCATGAAAAGATGCATAGCCAGAATTTATTATTAAGCCCAGGATCTTCCAATCGTACGTTCCAGTCATCAAGACTCCGGCTCCGTCTCCGGGTTGCTCGATATAGGATCGGATTCACGCACTACAGTCTCCGAGCATCAACTATGAGATGATTTCTGAACTAGGACAGCTAAATAACACGAAGAAGACATGAGTTAGAGTTGAGGAATATGAAAAAAAAATTTAGATTTTCGTATAATTATAATAAAAACATTTTTTTGTATCCTAAACCTGAATTGCAATTTTGACTGAAATTGAATAATTTATATTGTATAGACATCGTATCAACGCTCTCTTCTTGTAAAGTATGATAGCCATTTTCTGATGATCGGAAACGACCCAAATTAACTATCTTTTAGAATTTTAAAGAATAGAATATGAGATAATACACTCTATTTGTTATAGCTGTTCTTTAACGAGATATTCTTCATAACTATTAATTCTAGATTAATAATAACAAAAATGTCAGAATAAATATTATTTTGTCTATTCTTCAAAATAGTAGGGTCTAATCTCAGTTTATAGACAAACTTTATAAAAGGGTGAAGTAACAATAGTGAAAGGCGAATAAATTAGTATTAAAAATTTCTTTGATTCCTCCTAAGATCATACTATTTTTTTCCTTGTTGTCAGATAAACCTTTTTTTATTTTTTTATTTTTAAACTTTCAAATAGCATGCGACAAGAGCATAAGTTGGTAATTATATTTTGCCGATATTTCGAACATTCCTGTATAATTATTCTGACATGTTTTCGAACAACACTCAAGATTCAGTAAAATATTCAATCATGACTATTTAAATATCTAGTTATTTTTCATGCATAACTATACTTATTTCTTTCCTCATAATAAAACCATAAACATCTATATATTCTAACAGTATTCATACACTCGTACCCACCCATTCTCTGATCTTTAGCCTCCCCGATACGTATGTAAAAAACGGTGTCTCTATAATAACTCATATACTGAGTCCTAAGTTTGTTAATACGAATCTCAAATAGGTTCTTGCTTGTGTTGCTTTTAGAATGTAGTTTACAATTTGAATTGCTTTATTAAATTGCATCATTATATAAAAAATATTCTTATTTTATGTTATAAAAATAGCTGCCTGTTCCAGCTTGGGTTTTACGTAACATTTATCTATAATATTTTATGAATTATTCTATATTATAGATATAGGCCCAGTAATAAGCTTCAGAATATAAATATACATACAAGAGTGTATAGACAATGATGATAGAATTGTTGCTTTAAAATGTTTAACTGATGAAATGGATGCTAAACCTTGACTTCCGTACCGACCTGAGCGCGATTGATCAATTATTCAGCCAATTTACTTCAGTCATTCCACACCTAAGTATTTTATACTAATCGAAGAAAAGTCTCATCCTCGCAGATCATAAGGTATTATTATGTGAATTATATAATCAATCTTCGTATCATCAGCCAATAGCATTTTATATTAATAGAATAAGTATTATATATGTATCTCGAATATAAGAATATTATTATTAATTTCTATCTACTAAGTAGAAAGTGTTATTATATAATTTAATCAAAAAATGATATTTCTGATTTTCCCACAAAGTGCTTCATAATCTATTCATATACTATGGATTCTTACTTAACGTCAAGGAGAGCAATATAATTTATTCTTCGAAATAGTAAAATACATGACATAATTATTACGAAGTATTCTCATCAATTCAATTTAACCTTTAATAATTTGTTTCTGGATTACATAAACTTACTGTTAGAAATTGAATAACAAAACAATTCTACTTTAAGGAGCCTTTAAGAACGCTCATTTAAGTTAGATGTATATAGTGCATGAAAGATATATTAGTCCAACTAAGAAAATTTCTTCACTATCCTACACTTGTAATTAAGTAAATATTATTTAATACCTATCCTTCACATAACTCTAGCAGAAGATCAAGAGTCACGCGAATAAAATCTCATTTGCCTATGTTAATATAATAATTATGCGCATTGACTCAAACAGAATAAAACAAAGAATGCACTCATATAATATAGAGATGATTCTCAATTATTTACAAATACTAGACAAATAACATATCAGAACCCATTATTCTACAGGACTTTATTGAAACCATTGTAATCTATTTGTCATAAGCTTTTGATATCCGATAATACACCAAATCAAGTGAATACCGCTATGATGTAGTATAAGAGCAGACTTCCTTGAAGTACCCGCTATAGTAATATTTTCTTTCAATTAGATTATTGTCTCTCCTAATTAAAGAAGTATACTTAATTTTTATGCATTCCATTGAAGTATTTAGATGTCTTTAGAAATATATCTTGCTAAATTATATCATTGCGTATATGTACAAAAGAAGTGTATATTGTCTTCTAATCATATCCAGGTTTATATTGAAAAATTACTTTATATTCTAACTTCATTATTACTAGTAAACGAAAAATGTTACCAGCGTATGAACACAATCGTATAGCTAAAGATCTACATATACTGCAAGGGCTGATATGATAGGCGCTGATCACGTATGTCTATTAAAACTTCAATACATATCCTTTTGAATATTCATTATTTAAGTAATATATACTATTATATAGAGTCTCATAAAGTTTATATTAAGAGGATGGTAAATCTAAAGACTGTTACATTCCACCACATCCAAATTGGTTGTCCTACTAGACTACCCTTTCAAATAGTATTTGTAATAACTTTAGTTATATAATTTTAAACGTATTATATCTACATATCACTGACGACGTACTATAACACGTAACTTAATATTATATTGATATCATATATCAACTTATAACTCTGACCCGACCGACCTACATGAGCTACAATTATATAGTATATATAATAGGTGCCGATACGATCCGAATACTTCAATATTTGTCAATTCTGTCTATCATTATATCATATAACGTTTGCATATTTAGTTAATCCTCCATGAGGGTTGTCACCTCCGCTATTCAAGGAGGGACTATTCTCCTGCTAATAAAAATATATAACTAATTCCGTAATATTGTAAATTACTGAATTAATCGAATCCAGCTCTCCTTAGGAAAGAATGAAACCAGTCCTACACCAAGCCTTCTAAAGTTGCCAGAAATTAACCGAAAACATCGGAATTTTATTATTTTAAAACAGAAAACCTCACAAATTATAATTTTTTAAATCCAGGATAATACTCGCAAGAAAAAATAATAAACGTTAAGAATGTGATATCCGAAAATCAGCCAACCAGTCTCTCTAGAGAAAAAAAGTTACAGCCTCTGAAATTTAAACAATTTTCCCATAGACATTTTCTATGCCTAATGTGCATACAATACAAAATATCTGTATAGATCGCCTGCCGCTGATCTCTATCTCAGACCATCTCTATTCAGAGTTATGATAAGACTGTTCAATCTATCCTACATAGCATTCTCTGTCCCTTTTCTTTCTCCTTCTCATGCATAATGTTCTTTTAAATATCCATATGACGGATGCATACTTGAATATGATGAAAATGAATCCTAAACTCTTTGAAATTACAGTATTGCAAAATCTTATGGGATTTAACTTAACTTTTTTTGAGCCTGTAACTTTTTTTCCTTAATAGAGCGGCGATTTTCTTTATCATCAGCTTTTCTTCTATTATCTATTTTCTATGAGTATATCCTTGCATTTCTCATATAATCGGGGTTGACAACCTCTGGCTCCTTTATTGCTAACATCATTACTTGATCTTTCTCTTTCTTCTTCTATTATCTTCTTAATCTTCTTTATCTTCTACTTTTCCCCTATATATAATTACTAATAATATAATAAGGTAATACTAATAAGTATAGTAAGTCTATTCAAAGCTACGATAGGGTCTATCAAAAGCAGAGTACAGTACCCTAGCATATAAGCTGAGTACCCAATATTCAAAATATTATGATCAGATACTAAAGCTGAGCATTACTAAAGTTCTTACGTATAATTATCAATAATATAATATTACGTATAGTAATATCTTATAATATATATACATAATTCGATCTTATATATAATATATTAATAGTTATTATATATTAGTATATATATATATATTATATATATATATATATATAGGTATATATATTCTATATATATTATATTGTAGGTCTATGGGGTATATATATACTAATATAGTATATATAGTAATATATATACTTATAATATATAAATACCTTTCCTTTCATTAGGTATAAGTTAGTTTTGGTTTCTATTAGCTTCGAACCCTTTATTAAAATAAGAAAGATTTTTTTCAATCAAGAGATAAGCGAATTGCGATCTGAGGTTCAGAGCTAAAATGTATTGTTAAAAAATATATCAAATATATGAAAAAGAAATAGTAAATTAAAATCACTACTACTACTAAACTACAATATTACTAAACCTAACAACTAAGCCCTAATTGGAATAATCATCAAATCCTAACAAGTACTTTTGAAGGACATATACCATAACGCCTTGTAATTGTTATTCAACTCTCTTCATGAGATGAAATACTGACCAACAATTTTTGGGTATTTTTACTTTTCTTTATTAAAAAATTAGTTTGCATATAGATATATATATATATCTATGTGCTTATTTATTAAACTTGTCAACTAGGCTTACCTTTTATTAGTTTATCAAATACGATAAGTAAATTATTTTGAGAAATTATTGAGGAAGTTAAATACAATCATCGCATTAATTGGCTAAAACAAATTCAAAATTTATAAAGATTAGGAGTTGGACAAGTCCAAATAGGTCCGACAGCGGAAAATCGGTCGACGCACATTCAAAAAAAATTTCCTTTACAACCCGGTGCATGCGTATAGTGCTAGGTGTGTATAAGTTAAGTTTGTATGGATTCATCTTACGAGAAACTCTTAAATACATCAGTCTTTTTTATTTTAGAGTTATTAATTAATAGTCTCCAATTAATAAACACATAAAAAAAACTGATATATTTAAAAGGTCTCTCTAACGAATCCAACTAAAAACTTATACTATTAACTAACCTAACCTAAACGACTGCCAACGGTTGTCAAGGAAATTTTTTTAACTGCTCGCGATCGACCTAGGTTTTCCCTGCGTCGACGTCGATTTAGTGGACTTGTCCAACATCGCGTAGATCTATAATTATGAATTTTTACCAATTAATCGATATAAAATAAATATATCAAAATATCACTCAATTGATTTATCTCACAAATAATGGCTACTTATCATATAATAATCGATTAATTGGTAAAAATCTTCAAAATTTATAGATTAGGAGTTGGACAAGTCCAAATGGTC
>JABUQX010034062.1:17500-92500 GCA_015478945.1 Trachelipus rathkii | reverse complement strand
TTAAAGTTCACGTCCGAAATATGCTCCATAAATCTGTCCTTTCATATCCTATGTAAGCAATTTTTGCCTCTCTCTCGATCATTTCACAACTACAGCTTGGTGGGATCTCGTTAAATTTGTATGAACTTGGGTGTTGAGTTTTACTTTAACCATTAATTATTAAAAAAAGAAATTAATATTTATTTTATTAAATTCACATTCTTTCTTTCTCATCGTGTTAACATCTTTTAAATCACTTGCTCCTAGACTTACTTTATATCTTCGTCTCGTCAATCTCTCCATACCTTTACAAGTAGTATGTAAAACGGGGAGCGAAGCGGTCTTCCGGGACATCTCCGAGTTGAAACGAGGGGGTGGCCCGGTAAGCCCCGGTATCATAAATCATTAAACACTCGGGATATAACCTTGTGATACTTGTTGTGGTTTGTTATAAGTATCATTAGTATTTATAGAAATAATAATTATTAAATCAAAGTTATTAACTTATTATAAAATATAAATTTAGTCTCACCTGATCCTTATATAAAATCCCTATTTATATATAATATTATGCTCAATCTTACTTTTTTCTTTTTACTTTTTTATCTTTAAACGCATACATCATATATATATTAAAACACTATATATATATAAAAATTATATACTAATATATATATAATTCTTTTATTTTATTATATTTATATTTTTTTTTTATTATTTTTTCGTGCTATTTAGATCTTTAAAAGAATATTTATAGGATTAAATTATATTCATTATATATAATATTATATTTTTTTGTGTTTAATTGAATGCAAACTGAAACTCGAATTAACTTACCACAGAAAACCCGTGTGTTGTACAAGTTATTTCTCAGTGTCACTCGAGCCATTTTAGCACTTACACGCTGCTTTTTTCGAGCATCTTAATGAAATTGATTTTAAGTCTTATTTTACTCAAGGATAATTAGATGATAGGTTGTACGATAAGAAACCTTTCTTATGGTTTCTATACTTTTCGAGTAATTACAATCAGTATTTTGCCCAGTTTATAAACTATTTTCAATTCAACAAAAATATTTTTCTATAAAAATAAAGCTAATGAGTTATTAGTGCATTTTTCCTGCCTAAACCTATACCTATAACCTATAATTGACCAACTACTGGATAAAACAATAGCTACTAACGTAATTATCGTTATAACAAATAATAACCTATCTAATAACTTTTTCCGTCATAACTATTTTCTCAAAGATAAAAAAAAATTAAATTAAGCATATTAACAACCGGTTTTTCAAAAAGGGAGTCGTCATATTTTAGTCTATCATAAATAATATTATTAATTATATATATACCAATAATAATTTTAGCAAACCAAAAAGTGAATCACATATTAATACAAAATATAACGTTGTACCCATTAATAGTTAATTTATGAAAAGGTCTACCGTAAAGTAAAATCAAGGCAAATATTATAAAAAGTTGTGTATTTGAATCATGGCTTCAAATACAATTTTCAAATACTTTTATTATATAAATAATAATATTACTAATAAATCAAAGTATAAATAAAATTTGAATTTATTTTAATGTCAATTCAAACATTTTTTCTAAATTTGAAATTCTTTGTTCATCTCTCCATTTATTTTTTTATATTTTAAGGGAATTAAAATTATATTCTAAAGTTAAAAAAGTTAGAATTCATATTTTATGCACAATAATAATCAAGGAATATATTATAAATGAATAACTTAGTATTTTCATTAATAAAATAATATTATTATATTGCTTTTAGTTTTTATTGTGACCAAAAATTTAGAATTTGGTTAAGGGAAGGTTCATTTTACCTTTTTTGGTGAGTATTGATATTTCATTACAAAACGTTTGCATATAAAAAAAATCCTTTTAATTTCCTTTTTTAAAAATTGTCAGAACACCCTTTAATGCCTACAACATAATTCTACCTTGAAAGTCCTCTCACTCCTAAAACCCAAGTGAATAAATAACTGATATATAGGATGGGTGAGTCACTCGATAAAACTAACTAATAATAACTATGATTCATATTCTCATTTATATCATTTTTATTATTGTATAAAATAGTTATTGTATTTATATATGAGCCTCAATAAAATTATATTCAGCTTACCTTCTCAATCCTTTCTTAGGTTGACATAGTACTTAGTCATATCACCAAATCTACATCTTTGAAAAATTTAAAATTAGACTTCTTAGTTAACTTGAGTATCTCTTATATTAACTTACTTAACGGTGCACCAGTTTATACCCGATACAGGCTTTTGTGGTGTATAAAATATTAAATCTAATATTCGCTAATAAAATGAGCGGCACTAAAAATCGCATAGGCGCATTGTATCTCGAGCCCTAACAAAAGAGCTATCAAGCTATTAACTCATTACACCTCCATTTTCTCGAATCAAACGATCCAATATAATCAACACTTGAATAAATTCTTCTTAGAATTTTACTTCTAAATTCTACGATCTTTACTGCCAAATAGATATTTATTCACTCCATATTCGTATCGTGATCTTGACTCCATAACATGCCACCTGTTATTTATTGCTACCTTGTGTTGTATTATTCCTTTCGTCGAAAACACCCTTTATATAATTAATATACTATATATTAATATATTAATTATAAATATATTATATTATAAATATAATAGTTAATATATATATATAATAATATTAATATATATATTAATATATATATATTATTATATATAATTATATTAATATATTAATATATTATATATATATAATATATATATTAACTTATTAATATATTATTAATATATATGATATATATATTAATATTAATTATAATAATAGGTATATAATATATTATATATATATACGGTATATATATATATTATTATTTTTTATTTATAAATAAATTAAAATAATATATATATATATATATAATATATATATATTGAATTAAGCAATTAATTACGCATTAAATACTTATATGGAATTAAAAGGTTCGATATTTACATAATTGCGAGTACAATTCTCCCCTTCTATTTTTAATACATTTTTTTATTTATTTATTTTAAGCTTCTGTTTACTTTTCAAACTAATAAAATTATTTAAATTAAAATTTAATTGTTTTTTATAGTTTATAAAAATCGTTTTCATCCTTTCTTAAAATTAATTATTTATTTGAAATTACTTAACTCAAATTTTTTAAATTTTGTTTCCATTAATGTTATTAAATTTTGTAATTTATAATGTCAATAAGTAAATTATTTTTTTTTAAAGAACCTTTTTAGAAAAAAAAGTATTTATTATTTATTTTTCAATTTTTTCTTTACAAAAAGGAAAACATTTCGCTTATTTTTTTTCTTTTTAAAGCAAAAATTAAATTTTACAATTTCTTTTTTAATTTTTAGAAATTTGCTTTCAAATTCCTTTTGGCTTTAACTATTAAATAAATACATAAAATGAATTGGCAAAAATTTGTTAAAAAACACACCAAATTTTTCAAACAGAAAATCAAAGAGACTGAAGAACAATTTCTCCTATTTTTGAATCTTTTAAGTACAGTAGTACAAGCAGTACAATCTTATAGACAACTCTTTTTCTAAGAAGAATAACACTATGTAACACATATTTTGTCTTTGGGCAACAACTGTTATTTCCTATTTTCTTATACCTAGAAGGTATGACAAATGGCAAATATTCCCTCCAAACTTTGATTTTGTGACCAGGATAATGATAATGATATTTCACAAATTTGCCAATTCCGATATAAAAAAAATTGGTGATATAATCCTTCTTGGTTACACAAAGTAGAAAAAAACGACATATAACTCAAAAGTAGCATTTATTTATTTTTAGTTTATAGAATAGAGACCTCATAATATTTGGAAGTGAAGTTTTTGGGGATTTACGCTTATACGGTAAGTTGCTTTCACGAATCAACCCCCCAAAATAGTCTCCAATCATGTTTTCGTTATATGAACCTTGGTGGCGGCGTTCAAAGCCCAGAATATCCAGGTGAAATTGCTCGCCATGCTCTTCTGAGTACTCCCCATGTTCTTAAATTTGGCAAGATGAACATCAAGGGCATGGATTTTGAGGGATATCTTACAGCTCATTTTGCGGTAGTCCCTGACCAAGGTCTCAACAAGCTCCTCGTAGCTTTTCGGCCTTGTGATTCCCAAGGAGGCCACGAACCACTGCAACAAAGCTGTTTCAATCTGCTTTTTCTGTCCTGGTCAACTTCTTCGGAAATTCCTTCACTCTATGATCTTTTTTATTTGTGGTCCGATGAAGACAAAGGTAACATGGGAACTTGGTAAAGCTGCCTTGGAGACCCATCAGGAAGGCCACCATTTTGAAATCTCCTATAACTTTCTAGGTGTGTTCTTCATATTTCAAGGCACTTAGTAATGGCCTCACGCTGCTGTGTTAATTTTTGAGCTGCACCGAGTGATTCAAGGGAAGAGATAGATACATGTTCACGTTATGAAGTAGCACAACTTTAAGACTCTTTGATGAGCTTACAATGAAGGGACGCAACTCGCAGGGGTTACAGACAATTCCAGGAAAACGCAATTTCCAAGCAAGGGAGGTAAAATTCAGAATAAGACCGCGACTCAATCTCGATTGACAAGAATTAAAAAAGAAGAATCAGGCAAGGGAGGTAAACGCGGAACAGTCCGTAACTACTGATTGACTTACGAACGTACCTCTCCGCAACGGGCAACTTTTATTACCTTTATGTTAAATAAATACATCGTTCAAAATATGGATTTTTAAATTTCTATCACTAATTCTATAGGGCCTTGCTCACAAAAGAACTCACCAACCTAACAAGCTTTGCCCCTATATAAATGGTGAACCCGGAGAAAAACACCCAGAACTTCAATCAGCGCCTTCTGATGATAACCAAAGAAAAACAAACAAAATGAAGAAAAAGAAAAAACTACAATAATACTAAAATTCCCAATCAGAACACTCTGAGAAGATGACTCAAGCAAACGAACATTATCGATACCGACTTCAAATTTCATTTTCAATTAATTTTGGATTATGGTCTTCATTTCACAAATATCATAGTTTGAGGATTCATCGTTAGACATAGCAAACTTCCTCTTCGGTATGGATTTCTTTCATCATTTTAAGTTTGGATAATGGCAGAAACTCTCTCTAGTACTCCTTTCTCAGAACTTTAAGAAAGCGCAATTTCCAAGCAAGGGAGGTAAAATTCAGGATAAGACCGCGACTCAATCTCGATTGACAAGAATTAAAAAAGAAGAATCAGGCAAGGGGGGGTAAACGCGGAACAGTCCGTAACTACTGATTGACTTACGAAAAAGAAAGAGTATCTCAACAGAAGGGTACTTATTACCTTTTTGTTGAATAAATACATCGTTCAAAATATGGATTTTTAAACCCTATCATTATCTTATATAGGGACTTGCCTCACAAATAATATATTATATACTATTTATATTATATAAATATATATATATAGTATATATATATATATATATATATATAATAATATATATATATATATATATATACTATAATTATTATATATATATATATCAGTGGCGTACCTTTAAGATTACACACTTGGGTAGGCCAAAGTTTATATATATATATATATATATATATATATATATATATATATATTATATATATTAATATATATATATATATTATTATATATATATATATATAAATATATATATATATATATATATTAGCGAAAACAACTTTAACTGCAATACGTCCTTATTTATTTGAAGGAAAAATTTAATTTTTCCACGTCCTTTTGAATAAAAACTATGTTTATTTATGGTATTATATGCATTAAAGGATTGACTCAAAGCCTGACATAGGCCTACCAGAATTTTTTAAATAATTATTTTTAATTACATAAAACTTAAACAACACTAATTAATAAAAAATGTTTACATATAATTAAAATTCAATAAAGTTCACAACACCTTCACTGGGTCTTGCTATTCCAAAAAACCTTTAACACAGCCAAATATTGTTGGTAAACATTTATTTTCACTTCTGCCACCATAAGTGAAAATATTGTACACATTAGATAGATTAGATAGATAGTTAGGTTATATTTTAATATTATATTTGATATATAGAATAAATATAGATAGATAGATAAGTAATTCCTGAAAATTAGAGATGAGATGAGATTAGAGATAGAGAGAGCAGATAGTTGGAAGTATAGAGGAGAGATAGAGAGAATATGTAACGTAAGAAGTGAAGAGTAGTGAAGTAGAGAGATAAGTGAAGATAGAGAGATATATATATATATATATACGAAGTTATATATATATATATATAGGTATATATATAGTAAGTAAGAGTAGAGTATAGATTTATAATAAAATCTTTTTTTTTCAAATTTATTTATACGATTTCAATTTAACTGGGTGGTGAGCGAAAGTTTCTGTAACTCGCTCTGGAAATTTGTACCTATATTTTTTTCGCTACTCAACAGCAATATAGGTATATGGTATCGCTTAGGTCATTATTTTTCCTAATATTAATTATTTAATTATTGAAATATAATATTGAAAACGAGATATCTTATACCGTATACGCCCATACACGCTTTCCAATTATTACTCTTATGAGAACAGAGTAGTGAAATAGGGATAAATTTCCAAATAATTGAATTTAATATTAATTTAAAATTGTTATTATTAAAGTTTTATTTAGATTTTCTTTAATTATTTATTTTATAAAATACATGATTTCTTTTTTTACACTTTCATATATAAATATTGCTCATAACTTTATTTATACTTTTACTACAATTATAAATAATTATTTATTTATTAATAATAAGACTATAAAAATATATGTATATACGTTAGTTAGGAGCTTAATCCTACCCTGCCTACGCCTATATGTATACGACCTCTGATATATATTAATATATATATGCTATAAAATATACGAAATTCGGCTTTAAGAGCAGTTTATAAAACCGTTTTTTCAATATTTTTTTCTTCTTTGTGATATTTTTTATGCAAAAATCTGTTAAAGTTAATTATTAATTTTAATATATATATTTTAATATTATTATATTAATTGATCTATATATATATATAATTAATATATTATATTATTAATATATGATATATTAATATATATATATATTATATAATATAATATATATATTATATATATATATATATATATAATTAAATATAATATATATATAATATATATAAATATTTAATATATATATATATTAATTATATATAATGAATATATATATAGTTAATATATTTATAATTATAACTTTATATATATAAATAACAACATAGTATATATTGATTTATTTAGCCATTTAGCTACTTCTTATATATTATAGTATATTATAGATGCAGGTTATAACATCCTGACATTCTCACATCCGCATTCCGCGGCAGCTCATATCACTGCACAATTATGAAAAGATCCGCTTACTTGCATCCGCATCCGTCGCTCTTTGCCTTCTGACGGATGAGTTGCCGCGTGATGTGACAATTTTGTAAGACATATGCATAAACAATAAATATTATAATAAACATACTTAAGATAATCTGAAATATGGAAATGAGTTTGTAGAGCTCATAATATTTACTAAAAGGTTTTTGATATATTCCTTATACTTATATATAATTGTTATCTCAATGTAACAGTTTTTTCTTTCTTTGTTTATCTTTCACTCAGTGACTACAATCTTTGGAATTAGACACAAAAAGATCCTTTATTTAGCCTTTATGTTTATACGACCATATAGTATCGCTATTTCCATATTCTTTAACAATTTATATTTAACTAATTGTGGAATATGATCAATTCATATCACACTGCACTCAGCTAGTGAAATCAGTAATTTATGAAGAAATTACCCAATAAATTTATCAATACGTCAATCTACTAAGCTATCATTGATCAACCTGTTGATAATAACCATAACCATTTTTCAACCATCTATTACAATATGAAAAATGATGACGATTAATAAAAAAATGAAATGATGTTATAAATATGAAACTGAAGAGCTAGGAAAAGAACAGCGTTATTGAGTTCTGTAGAGAAATTTGAAAGAGTAACCCTTACTCCATTACAACTTAGCGTGAAGAACCCGCGTAGATATGAAGGCAGAAGTTTTTGTGTAATAACAGTATTAAAAATTACGATCACTGATTGGTGAGAGTTGGCAGATTTGAGAAACAGAGCTTCAAATAGCGAAGACAGTCATAAATATGAGAATGGTCTGCCACCATTTTAAAAGGGAAAAAAAACGAATCTGCAGAACACTCAGACAACTACTCTAAGCTTCATCGGAGATGAAAAAATGCAAAATGATCAAGATATTACGTTGGGACAGTAATTTATTCCTAAACAAGTCCGAGTAGTTTTGATGAAAGAAATCTCAGCGACCAATATGCCAAGACATTGTAATGGTAGACAGGAGAGCGAGATATTGAGAAGAAGCATAAATCAACGATGACGAGAGGAGAAAAAAGTAAAGCGGGAATTTTTGTATTTAGTAACAATAAATAGTGAACTCAGAGGTCCTATAGCTTCAGGTGTGGCTTGGCAAAGGTAATCTTTTAATGAAGCAATAAGAGTGATTGATTCACGAACAGCAGTTGTGGAAGGGTGAAAAACACTTGGCGAGAAAGGAGAGTCATGAGTGACTTGGCCTGTCTCTCTCAACAATCTGATATACTGTTCCAAAGAGTGAGAGAGAGAAGAGTATTTTAGCAATCCGCTCTGGTGTGGGATCATAGAGATATGTATAATACTGTATATGACACCAAGTGTGTGAGCTAAGGATACGGCAACTACGTTAACAGAACAAATAGGAATAGACATGAAAGTATTGTGGAATGTAGTGTCTCTCAAGCATCATATACTTCTATATGTAAGGATAATTGTTAGAGAATTTCCCAATATAGCTAGGTGCAAAATAAGAAGAAGTATAGTAATCTCATTGTAAGAGGATCTCTGTATACACTACAGGGGTGTAAGAGGATGATGCTCGTGAGAGAGTGAGTGGTAAGGACATCAAGATGATATTGATAATGTTGTAAACTAGTATCAATTGAGATTGGGAGGCGTACACGTCCTCGAGTCATCCTCAGTGTTTTTTAGTTTAAATAACTCACGACATGACGTATTTTTTGAGTAAAATTTAATGTGAGATTGTAGTAGACGAGTAAGAAGCTTACAAGGAATAAGGATATAGTTTCATATAAGATTATAGTGGAGCGATAAGAACTTACCCTTATATAGATATATATAGAAAGCGTAACGTGTGATATAAGGGATACTGTAGGAAAATTATATGAGGGAATTATGAGTACTAACTTAAATTGCCGATTTGGTAAAACAAGCTAAGATGGCAACAGTAGCTGGTTATGAAATAAGTATCGAGTTCAGAGTGTACATGAAGTGACTGAGATTGAGGTGCATAATTAACAATATGGATTATCATTATAATGAAGTGGTATAGAGGATGCGTAGATCAAATCCTTTATTTACATTGAAAAAAAATAATGAATATAAAATATATTAAATTTATAATATAAATTTATTACGGCTTTTATGGATTTATTTAAACCAGGACGTATTAAACAGTAGTATTATATTATAGCTGAAAGCTCTTGATGCTAATTAGGTGAGTGGTAAGTAGTTATATTTGGTGTTGGTTTTGTTAAGCTTACTGAAATTTTTAATCAAAACTATGTATGACGCTAAGAATAAATGGAGTCGGAAAATAAAATTCAGAAATATTGAATACTTTCAATTATTGTAGACAGATAGTTTTGAAGTCAAGTGAGGAATAGCGATTATGTACTTCACTTGGTTATTTAGCTTGTAAATGGGTAAATTAAATGAGGATATTTAGATAATAAGTTAATTAGTAATGTATTGGATGGTAGATTCTGATATTTGTGGTTATAGTGTTAGTAATATGATGGATAATGAAAGGAGAGTGGAGGGTGCCCTATATATATGTTTTAATATTATATGGATGCTGAGATATATATATGGATTTAGGTGTTTTGTTTTAACCAATAATTATACTCTGTAGAAGATGTTATGATAGAGGTATTAGGTTAAGATAAGAGGTCTTTTAGGCTACTAAGGTGTTTAATGTCAATAAGGGTTAGTAGGTTTGAATAGTTTAAAATATTAAGATAAGGGTATATAGGTTATATAGATTTGTTAATGGAGCGACGAGAGTCCGTGGCTATATAGCTGTTTAATATAATTAAGAGTATTCATGTTTAGCACGTGATTAGCTCAATAGTAAGCAAGGTATCTGAGTTATATAAATATTTACTCGTGTAATTTATATGTTGGAGAACATGCGAGGAACGGATGAGATGCAGAATTAGTAGTAGGAAGTTGTGAATGGTAGGATTAAGACATTAAGTAGTAGAGAGATTTGGTTGGATGTGTAAAAGAAAGAAAGATGTCTATTTAATAGAGTAACTACCTATATATATATATAATCATGGGGTATTTTGCACGTAGACGTTATGTGCATTAATGTTTTGATTAATTGTTATATCAGTTTAGTTGAAACAGATCTAGGTCTTGAATTTATAATGATAGATGTATAGTAATCTCTAGGTTAACAAACTGTTCATATAGACAATCTAGGGGCGTGTTAGGCGTTAGATTGAATTGATAAAATGAAGAATGAACGTATTTGGGAGTGTTGTGTGTGTAGAAGAAAGTAGCGTATAAAATGATATAGAAATTTAATAAACGAGAGTAATTATGTAAAAGTTTGGTCATATGCGAAATATGGATGTGAATGATAAGTCTGGATTCTTTAATAGCCTGATAGTATATTTAGATGGTGAGTGTCCTTGAGAATTGACAGCTTGGTGAGTGTAGTGACCTAGATAGAAAAAGTGGTATTGAATCATGAGTTATAGGAATGATTGAAGGAGAGGTAAATGTGAGAGTTTGGCCATGAGCTCGTAGAAGATATATAAATATAGGTCAGCATAAGACTCAAAGTATTCTGAAACAATGACGTGATCCGCGATTTTCTGCGTATATGTCCGGGCATTCTCTGCGGGATATGTGTAATTAGATTATCAGAAGCTTTGCCCAGGGGATGAACTCTACATTGACGGGATTGCCGCAGTGAGGGTCCGTCGCGGCATTCTCGCGTCTCTGCAACAACGCTATCCGCATCCGCGATGCTAGGGTAATAAATATCATATACTGAGACTCATTCTGCTGCATTCTAATTCTATCCGGTATGTGTATGATATACGCACCTCTCAACCCCCAATCTGTAAGTGAGATTTTAGAGGTAAAGATTAGATATAGTATATTAATTATATATAATATATATATATATATATACTATATATATATATAATATATATATTATATATAAGATCAATATATAAATACATATTTAATATATATATTAATATTATATAATATTAGATAATAATATATATATAAATATTATAATATATATATATAATAATATATATAATAATATATATATAATTATTATATAAATATAATAATAAATATTATTATATAGCTATAATGTATTTCGCTAGTTTGCTCATTAGAAAGCATGAGAAGTGTAGTACTGGTTATAAATAAATTTAATACCTTTAAGGCCAATTTGTCTACAATATGAATAAAATCCTACGCTAAATACGATCATCTTGTTCTCTAACAGGTACTTAAGACTTTCTCGGATGAGTACGGCAAATACAGATATGTTCAAATTCGTTAATCTTACTTCCCAAGCTAGGTGCATATGAGCTACGCTAAACCTTCTACATGTTAATATACTAGAAGGGTCAGAATAATACAATGTATATAGTAAGCAAAAAAGTTAGATTAATTTATAAATTCTACAGAAGAGGAAAGAATAATAGAACTGAATTTAATATATGATTTATAAAAATTTCAGGTTTGTTGATTTAATAATAATTGATTATTATTTTTAAAGAATCCTATAAATTAATATTAATAGTTAACATGTTATATTTCAATATGAAATATTCAATATATACAATAATATATAATATATATATATTATATATAATATATAATATATATATTATATATATAATTAATTATATAGTATTAATATATATATAATATATATATATATATACTATAATATATATCAAATATATATATATATATATAATTAATCATTATATAGTATAATTATATATAATATTAATTATATATTATAATATATATATCATATATAATATATATATATATAATATATATTAGAAGAGAGAGAAGAGGAGAGAGGAAGAGATGAGATAGAGAGAGAGAGAGTAGAGAATGTAGAGATTCAATACCCCACTGCAAAGATTGATTACAAATATTACAATCGAACTAAGTCTTATATAATTCCGCCACCCATTTAATAAAGGTAAAAAAAATACATAATCTGCAGATAAACCAACTAACTTATACTACACGTCCAAGATATCTATGCACACGAAGTGTCACGTTGATAAGGGTAGTTATCTACCAGTCAAGTCAACAAGTGACTTATAGAAGGCAATCGACACGTGCATTGCCATAAAGATTTGACAGTTGACAATATATTATATAGATAATAATAAATACACCAAAGAAAAACTCGAATTTGATAAACAAATATAGAATCCTATCAGTTGGATTGAGAAATAAGTTAAGGTCAAAATGTTTAGTCCACTACATTGTAAGTGAGTAATAACGCAAGGAAATTAACTTATGTGACCTGTTCTCCATATTCAAACGATGTCAAGTAGAGAGAGTATTTAGCTCAAATGCATGGGCTAATATTAAGGATGTAAAAAGTGAAGTAAATCAAGACTCTCAGCATGAAAAAGGCAGAAAATAATTTGATGTTTCTTCTCAAGCACTAAACCTATTTTATATAATTTTGATATTTTTTTAAATACTAGTGCAAAAAATATATATTTATAATAATCCATTGATAAAAGTCTCTTTTACATACTAGGGTGAGGGTTGGGGAAAAAGGCTTGGTTAGAGGGTTCATTTGAGTTGATGAATCCCGATCCAGCATCTCCGTATAGTACACAATATATTATTACTATATATAAGAAAAACCAACTTTCGTGTCTCTCAATACTGCACTAAGGCACAACTATCTCAAAGAGCTCAGAAATACGAAGTTGTTCTAGAGCTTTTTCGTATACATAGCAATCATAATTGTAATATTAGATTATATATATATAATTAAAAATAAATAGATATATAGATAATTTATATTAAAATAATAAATTAATTATTATTTATAGGATAACTATTTGCTATATGGCTACACATATTAGTTAGAGCTAAAACACCAGTGAAAATAGTCTTTATTCATATTAATATATAATATTGCTGGAATGAAGAGGTTAAAATATAATATAATTAATATAATATATATAATATTTAATTAATATATAAATAATAATGATAATATATAATTATATATTAATATATAATAGTTATATATATATATATTATAATATATATACTAATATATAATTAAATAATATATATATATTATATATTATAGATAATATATAATAATATATTAATTATACTATATATATACTATAGTTAATTATATATATATATTAAATATATAATGAATATTAATTATATATTAATAGATATATATTAATATATCATATATATATATATATTAATATATATAGTATATAATATATTATAATATATATATATATAATTATAATAATATATATATATCATATATATATATATTAATATATATATAATATATTTAATATATATAATATATATATTATAAATCATATATTTATAGTATTAATAATATATATACTATATGTACATTAATTTAATAATATAATATATTATTAATGATAATATTTAATAAATTATATACCTTATATATATAATTAATTAATAAATTTACTAATTTGAATAGACATATATGAATTTAATATATATATATATATATATAATATAATATAATATGTATATATTTATAATATACTTATAATTATATATATATATATATATATTAATATATATATAATATACTGTATATAATTATATATATTATCATATATTAATATATATTAATATATATATTAATATATATATATTATCAAATAAATATTCAACATCCTGACTATAATTCCAGCATCCGCATGCCGGCATCCGTCAATCCTGCGAGAATTATTAAAATCAAATATACATTCGCCTTTCTCGCATCCGCATCTCTGCGGTGGATATGCTCGAAAAAATAATACATCTGCTGCTAATCATACTAATATTATATTAATTAATATATAATATAATATATATATATATATATATTATATAATATATATATATATACTATATATTAATAGTCCCACTTACTATTATTACGGTATATTATTATTATGGTAATAAAATGTAATAAAAAATTTAAAGTTTTCATACTATCTAAAGAAATACAAGAAAAATTATAATATATATATACTATAATTAATTATAAATATTAAACCGAACATATTTATATAAGAAATGCTATTCTGAGTATATGTTAAAAATATCAAATATTCTATGATCATCTGGGATTATTCTATCTAATGATATTGAATAATATAATATTATTCTTGCTATTAATTATATTTTATATACCATTAATAGCTAAATTGTCTACAAAGAATATAATAATCTCACCGCTCAGAACGATTCAAATACTATGTGTGTGCGTGCTGTACTGGTGCTTTGAAGACGTGTTCGTTGTAGTGCTCTGCTGATAGTGTGTGAGATTGATAGTGTTTGCCAGTGAGTACTTTCGTGGGTTGTTAGTTGTGCACGCGATTCCATAGAGGCGATGTGAGAAGTGATACAGCATTTAAAACATACCCGTGATACATAATCATGAGTTAAGAATGAAGGGTCTTTCTGCTAGATAGTTATAGTATAATTGAAGTAATGTAACAATATAAAAGCTTAAGGAATAATAGAGATTATCAGTGGGAACAGAAAAATTAATGATGCGAAAACCTCAGGGTTCATAGTTACAAGAAGTTCTGTTTATATTAGAGAAAGTGCGATTTTTAAAATTTGTATGATTAATTGTATTTATACATATAGGCGAGTCTCAAGTACATGTGAAAGCTGTGTTTGGAAATTATAGTGTTGTTAACAAATTGGTTATATTTCATAGAACAGTATTTTTTTCTTGATTGATAACATCTCTGCTACAAGATGATGAATAATTGTCTCTAATTACTGTAAAACGTCCTTCAATGATAAGTTTTGGTAGTAAATACATTTCCATTCTTACTGGTATTAGGGAAACAGATGTTAGACTTATATATTATATTCCATAAGTGATTGACTTTTTTAAAAAAAAAGATGCCCCACTTGTGAAGAAATTTAAGCAGATAAGATAATGTGGAATCTGAGTTTTTTAGAAATTTTTACTCCTTTTAAAATGAGGTAAGAGGACTAATATTACCAATCATTTAGAGGTTTGTTATACTTAAATAATATTGTCTAGATAAATTTACTTTGAAATCATGGGTATTTATAATATTCTCACAGACTGCATAGAGAGAGAGAGATAGAGAAGAGAGAGAGAGATGAGATGAGAGAGTAGAGAGTATAGAGAGATAGTAGAGAGAGAGAGAGAGAGAGAGAGAGAGTGAAGAGAGTAAGTAGAATACGTGAATGATAGAGAATAGAGAAGGCGTAGAAGATAGGAGAGAAGAAGAGAGTCAAGAAAGTGCGAGGTTTGACGAGAATGTAGAGCCGAGAAAGTATTATACCGATGATACCCTACGCCTAAGTGATACCTTGATGGGATAAGTTGTAACGCGTAAGAAACGTAATATCATCTGCAGTCTACTAAGGTCTTTTCTCCTTTGGAATTAGCGCCATCTCTAGAGTCTAGGTTATATGCTCTTAGATATATAGTAAGGTGTAATTACTTATCTAAACAAAATAAATATGACAAGAGACAGCATATAAATATTACAAAAAGAAAGTGGTGGTTTTTATATGTTGTTTCATTGTTCCTATCACCTGTTCAGGACGACGAAAACGAAATAGATTCATCCGAAAAAATCATAGAACAGTTTCTTTCTCTTCCTTCTCTCTTGTTTAAGTCATGTATCAGAATTTTTTTTTTTTCTTCAACCCAAACATTAATTTTTCGAAATGTGTCTGTGCAATCAGTTATATCTGTGTCAAATACTAATATCGAGCATCTCTACTTCTGGTAAAGATTTAATACTTAAAGATTTAATAATTTTCGTATAAAATATAGATGCTTGGCCAGCGCATCACCCGGTAAGAGAGGTGTCTCACTCATGATATCATATAGAATTATGATGAAATAATTTAGATTATAATGGAAAATAGATTGAAGGAAGAAAACATGAATTTTTCTATTTTCATTCACAAGTGTTAGATTTTCAAACGATGTGAATAATGCATATATTGTTTATTCTCTAGTGTATAAGTTAATCCTGCATGAGAGCTTATTGTGAAATTTTAACTAACACCTTAAATTATAGTATAAATCTTAGATCGGTGCTCACATGCTATTTTTCAGTCTTTGTTTTTGAACCTTGAATCAACTCTCCAGAGTTTTTGTTTAGATCAAGACGTTTTATTTAAGTAATAAGTATATTATTTTTACTCGCTTATTTGGAGAAAATGTTATATATTTATTCTTTTATATCCTTTATTTAGGGAAGTTTTCGAGCCGACGGTAGGGGACAGAGTAAGGGGGACGAAGTTACATACCCCGTCCGTCCCGGTAGGCCGAAGAATAACCTCCGACTCTGTCCTAATCTTTAAAAGTTATTTACCCGTGGGTTAATTCTTATTAGTTTTATAAATAAAAAATCGACATATTTGCAACTTTTTGCTCGCACTTCTTTCTCTATATATTATATATATATATAGGTACTTTACGAGCGTTCCTTCCTTTGTAATTCTCAAAAAACATGCTTAACATTCCGTCCATTTACCCATTCATTTTATTAACTCAATATTTTAATAAATTTTCAAAAAGCGTTTTAATTTTATTTATTAGTTTTTTTTAAATTAAAACAAGCGTAAACTAATGATTCTTCCTGTTATTAATAAAATATTATTTTATTATATTTTTCTATTTTAGCTCGCTATTATTATTAGTTAATTTTTAGTAACTATGACCTTGGCCTCTTTCGGTGATAGGATATGTAATTAGACCAATAATGCTATTTTTATCTAATATATTATTCGTATAATAAATTATATTAGTAGTTACGAAGTTTGGTCAGAATATAGATTTACACATTTATAATCCTTATTAAATTTAGGTTTTATACATTACCTTTTTATAAATAAATACAAAATTTTTAACTTATTTTTATAGCCATAATTTGCTGGAAATATTAATCTAGAATATTTAGAAGAGTTTGAGTGTGTTATAAGGAGAAGGTGTTGTTCTGTGTGAATATGATAGATAGGTGAAAGCAGCGGGCTAATTAGAGGAGAGCGAAGTTAGATTGTCTTGTATCATAGCGTGTTATATGACCGAGGGTATCTCCTATTAAGCGACGTGAGTAATTTCTGACTCAGTGTGTGAGCCCACAAGTCTATGTTCACGTTGTTACTAATATATACGATTTTCAGTACTTATATATATTACGCTACGTAATGAAAGCCTGTGTAATTATATATTAGAACGCTTATATTTACGAGTTTCGTTCAGCTACCGAGCACAATCAACTACTACTTAACCTGCATACTCACGAGCATTTCTCGATTTGCGTACTATTTTTTGTCCTTGCTATTGTTTTTTAGTCTGTTTATATTTTGAGTGTAGTATTGGTATGTATTGTGCATGCAAGAATGGAGCCATGACTTTGCTAAAGGGCGCGGGTAGCTTACTCTATCGGATCATTTACCTAACATTATTATCACGTGGCTTGCTAATCTAACTCTGCTAATCCGTGAGGAACAACCACCTTACTCTATTAACTTACTGAATCTACTAACCATTTTGCTCCTGTCTCTAGAGACCCTGTGAATGGCTAGTAGTTAAATTCATCCTCATATCTTAATCATCGTTGAATTATGTTTACCAACTCAACAAATAACTTAATTTTCATAATTTTCCGTCTAAAAGGGTGGAGTATGTGCCTATTGTAACAAAAACACTCCTGTAACACGTCTCGAGAATTCTGAATCTTCCCATAACTTCGGATTTAGTTTACTGTATGGCTATTAAAATTACTTTTATCATTCCTATTCTACTATACAATAATCTTGTGCTTTCATGCTTACATGTCTCTATAATCAAGAAACTAGATTTTCATACCGCTCATATTATTATTATTATTTGTAAATTATCCATATATATACTAACCTTTCTCACACTCAGTGACTGTTATTAATTCTATTATCATACTATACCAAAATTTGAGCTCAAGAACAGTGATATAGACCTTCATATAAATTATAAGACGGAGAATTTCTTCATAATGAGTCTAACGGACAGACAACAAAGATAGAACTGTTGATATAGCCTGGGGCTGTGCGGCTCTCATACTGATTTAGGTGGGGAACTGACGAGCTCCAATCGGTGCGTCGCAGTCGAAAATCGATACCATCTTCTCTAGCATTTTGCATCCACGATATACACTTGTGTTAATGTCCAAAAGCCATAATCTTGTATAAATACGATAACTCGCAGGACACAAATTCTCCTATATATTCCATTCGGATTAGCGAGAGGCGTTCCACCATCTTGATTCTTTCTCTCACAGATTAACACCACACTCTCCGAAATTATGTTGTTCTCACGAGAAATTTTAGAGACCTCAGATTCTGTGCGTCATAATAAAATGTATTATATTGACAAAGTCGGACACTTACGGCCTAAACTTAGCCTTCTATCTCTTCAGGGTTGAAAAAGGAAACTCACTTCAACCTAATTTGGACACACTTTGAAATATCTACTTTATGTGTTTATACTCATTCTTTCTTTACGACATAATCGAAAATCCTTAACCTCAAGCATCCTACTCGCCGAAATACAGCATTTGCACAATTTACGTGTCATGTGTTTTATGTGGATCATGGCCATGCTCTAATATGAGAATAACAGACCGTTTTTTTCAATTCCCGCTAACTCTGACGAGGATGAGCCGACCTCTGTGCGGATGCCTACATACTAGACTCTGCTCTGTGAAAACAAAGAGTGTTTAAATTAAGTGTGTATAACTGCCTGTATATCTCAGTACAAATTTAACGATGATCGAGCACTCTTTATTCCGTCTCTCTCATGCACACAGGTAATCTGAATGATGCTTCGGAGCTGTAATAAATATCTCTTTGATAATGGCGAATGTGTAGAGTCATAGAGATTTTCAGCCATCTCCTGCGTCTCGGAGCTACCTATAAGTTTCTCTTTATCTCTTATACAACTCTTTATCACAATATTTCTCTTTATGGTTCGCTTATTCAGTAAGCAATTTTCTCTTTGGGCCATTCCAGTCTAGAGATTACATTAGGTGGCTTGTAGTACGGGCATGGAAGTGAGCAGAAAAAATTGTCTTGTTTAGTCTCTCTATATCTATACATCATATGCGAGATATTAATTTATAACATATTTTTAAAAAAAAAAAAAAAAAAAAAAGGTTGTGTGACAAACTGCGTTTCCCTTCTTCTATATACTCCCTCAGGCTCTGACGGATACGATTCTTACTCTTAGACCGAGGCATAAGTGTCAGATGTGACTAAGAGTGTTCAAGTTGCAAGGGTTCACAGGACAGAGTGACATCAACACTCTAAACACTAACATATTGAGCGATTATCTTTAAACACTAATATCATGGTTAACAAAACGAAGATGTGTGATACATAGTTTAATAACTGGTTTGCCTCTGAGCCCAATAGAAAAACAATCTTATCATAACCTAAGCATATGTAGCACATCAAACAATACCATATCATAAATTCTCGACTATTCTCTAGCAGTGTTATAGTTTCTGTGCGTTCTGAAAATATGGGTTCTAGTCATGCTAATTTGATCTCATCCAACTGAAAGGCCAATTTCTCATCTTCTAGGCCTCCTATTTATTCCTTACTATAACTCAAACTTCACTGGTGAGACGATATATTCTGTGATCACTTTACCTCATTCACTCACTTCTACTTACTACCTTTTAGCAGTGTTGATCCTATATGCCTCATTATGTCACTTGTGTAATTTACATTCGATCTAGGGTATGCTGAGGCTCCTGAAATCTTACTGAAACGTTAGGAAGTACGCGGGTGGTAGCCCGGATGGGCATTCCTTCTACGAGTTATGAGGTGAAGTGTGTGATTATTACTACGGCTGGCTATCCCTCGCCCCGTCGTATTCAACTTAAATATTCTCCTATGTTCTCAATACTAGCACTTTCCCTCAGTGTTTAATAGATAAACACTGCAACTATAATGTCCAACCGATATTATTCCAGAGAGTGGAGGTGAGATAAATAAAGATAAGTCTCGACTCGGGAAGCCGCTCTGATAACTATCGCCCTATAGCTTATCATTACTTGAAATATATATTCATATCTAATGAATCTATTGTAACTCTTACTACAAACTCTTTCATTCTTAGATCATCTGGAATCTCATTCACTTCTTTTACGATTCAGCCATGTACGGTCTTTCGGCGTTACGAGCGTCTTACTGGCGAATATATATATTACTTTCCTATCTTATATACTTGATTTAATTGGTTTTCTCAGCCCTTATATAAGGAAATCATAACGGGGAGTACTTGCGTGGTGTAGCTGCACTAATTGACATATCCAAAGCATTTGTGAACCTGAGTATTGGTCACGTCAGTTCCACTTGCTCTCCTAAAGCTCCCCTCTATTATTGGGTTTATCTCTACCTTCTCTTTCTGACTTTAACTTATTAATCTATGATTTTACTTTTCAAAATCGCTCATATATCGGCTGTTAGTTTGAATGGTGAGTAGCGACTTCTTCTTCCATTTTCTTTGTTCAAATAGTTTTGGTGTTCCTTACAGTGATGGATTTTATGCATTAGATACACCTCAATCTTGCCTACTAATTTCGTATTATATAACTACGTACTTTTTCATTAAACTCGATATCTTAAGCTCTCGCTCTCTAGCACACATACTGAATCTATTTTTGTGATATCATACTCTATATTTCAAACTTATCCAATACAAGCTCTGATGCCACAGAGACTCGATGCAACTCATTAACTAAATCACTATATTCAAAACCTTATGTATGTGACATAATTCTGCTCCATTCTATATTTTTCCTGACTTTCTAGATTCGCGCTCCCTATTACCAGTGTGATAATTCTCTTTCACGAAACTCAATACTATAATATTCATACATTAGAGTACGTAGCATGATAGAATTTCCCGAAGTGATTTGAGGTTACGTGCTCGTACCTCGAACCTTGCTGAAAATATTTACTAAATTCTTTAAAAAACTTCAAACTCTATTTTTATTATTCAACTAATCTCCCTCTCTAAGACACCTTCTTAACTTTCCTAACTTACTTCTGAACTCAGGTATCTCTACTACGTCCTCCTTAGTTTGAAACATAATATAAAACATCCTTTGACTCCTATATAATAATCAATAAATACAAATAAAAATGTTTAATTTTATAAACCTCACATCACAATGGTTTGTACTATAGGGCGGCCTCTATAAGATAATAATAAGGGATGATTTACTGTTATATGAACTGTGAGCTGAGAACTTTTTTTCCTATACTTCCTCATAGTATTTATGCACTCTACATAGTACTATTATACAAGGTGACCTCATTCACGGCCTCATTGTATATTAGGTATATAAGTTAGTTATCTAGACATTACTCTGCATATTATGGGCGGGGCTCACAGTCATGGTATTTACTATATCTTCCGAGCTATCTTTATGAGAGATCACGTGTCTCCGGTGCGAAGTGAACCACCGCTTGTTTGCGAAAAAATGGCGCACAAAATATAGCTCTGATGCATTTAACGACTGAGCTTATCTCCTCAACCAAAAAATAGATGAAACTTCTCGATCGCAATGATATGTCTCCTCCACTCTCTTCGACACCCAAGCGGTGGTTCCAATGCCCTCAGGATGCATGGCTTTTTAGATCGGCGTCTGCAGATGAATTTAGGTGAGCTATTTGCTTATTGCTGACTTATTAGTGCCTAATATATTGATTACCAGCCTAAGCGGTCAGAGGTGTTTCAGTAAGTGTAAGTACATTATCACTCTGACGTACCTCTGCACTACTTTACTAGTCGCCCTCTGTAGAACTTTAAGGTAGGTGTATACTCTGTAATATATTCATGCATACATGAGTATAGTTATTTGTTGTTGCTTATTGATTAGTGATGGATAACTTCCTCTAAGGTCATAGTATTATCGCTCGCTCGGTGTCAATTTACCTTTATATTTACTGCCACATTTAGTTCTGTGTGAAATTCTATTACTTTCTACATACTTCTCTGGTTTTCTGTCTGTGAAATATTAAATATCTCCTGTTCCCAACTTCTCAAAGCCTTGCGTCTTATGCTTCATCTGCGTAATTTATTCTTTTGTTTAGACTTACTACTTGTAGGTGATGTACAATACTCACTCTACCGCGTACATGGTATATTCAACGCTCTCAATGGTGCACAGTGCTTATTATAGCTTATTTTCGTGGTATTGAGTCTCATGTAGACAGTATGTAGTCTGGTTGAAAAAAATATACTAAGATAATATATACAGATAAGAACGAAAGAATTTCTCACTGCTTTGGAACATGCAACTACATGAGTGAGTAAAACAATAATAATATTTGTCCTTCTACATTCAGCCTCTTATCTCTCGTTCAGTGTCATAAGAATTCCATTATAATACTAGTGTCCATTGTGTGTGCGCGGTGTTATATACAGAATCTGTGAAATGGTGGTTATTACCAAGCTCAAGGGAATGTAGTTATTACAGCGAAAATCGAGGTTCAATCGTGAGATTGGCAAGGTTAATAAGATGCTGCGAGTGTGAACGTGTAAATACTACTGTACTCTCAGAGTACTGTATATGTCTATGTAGACATCAGCATGTCATTAGTCTCATGAGTTAAGTGAAGAGCAGTACTTTTATACTCTCAGGTTTTGAATTCATAAATGGGTCAAGTACTATGATGAGGAGTAATTTTAGAATATAACTTCTCGTTTAAACAATTTTCGTATTTAATTTTATTACACGTAATATCCATCTACCTCTTCACTGCTTTTCAGATGCCTCTTATACAGTGAACTTTTAAGTTGACTTATCTCATCATTTATTAAATACTAATTACTTTAAAAGAACTAATAAATAAAACTAAAAAAATACAAGAAAATATATTAACTCATTATCTCTCATATATACTATATAATACTAATTATAATATATATATACAGTATATATATCTCTTATATATAACTATATTATATAATATATATATTATATACTTAACTGGGTTATTTAAATTTCTCTTTTCATACTTGGAAACTCATACCTATTAATATATATTCATATGTTATAATAGTTTATTTAAAAAAAACTTCTTTCATAAGGAAACATCATTATAATTAATATATAATTATATGTGCCTGGAGGTAAATGATTAGCCACATAATAATAGACTCTCTAAAAACACTACGGATTTTTTGAGTTTTGTGTCTCCTCTAGATTTATTCTCTTCTACCTACAAAAGAACTTTTAATTTAATCTCGTTTTTGTATATCATTTATTTTTAATGTGCGCATTTACTTTATATTTTTAGATTGTGATATCTGCCTATTGAACTACCCCTACCTACTAACTCCTCTTCAATTAAATATTCTCGTGAATTACTCATATAATCTCTCGCAGACCTCGCAGGATAATGTTAAATGTCTAAAGAGAGTTTTAGTCACAACACACTACACATTTTTATTTTTTTCTTCTTGTGTTTTTTTTAGAAACCATTCTGTTCTATTACCTTTCAAAATAAGGCGCTAAAACTACTTTTTCGATCCATTTCTCTAAAAAACCCACATTAGAAATATATATTATATACAGCACTGAGAAATTTACCGAACATTATATAATGAACAAAAAGACTACTGCAGTTGGTATTGGATGTATACTATTCCATGACATACATAGAGTATTAAGTACAGTCATACGGTACTGCTTTGTCTTTTGTCGAGATATTCGTAGTTATATTGAGATCACTTGTATCTATTGTTCTCTTTTTCCGTGTTTCAGTAATTCCGATTAACCTTCTTATACTCTCAGTGAGGATATTCCTCGAGTCTGCCATCTAATATGGTCGATTGTCTGTTTTAAGAGTAGGAACCTTGAAATTAAAAATGGTTTTCATATATACATGATGGTTTCCCTAAAAACTGAGAAATTATGTGCACAATTGTGAGACTTTTAGTTGTCATGTGCGAGCGTGAATGCCTCATATGGATGAAGTGATAATTATTCAATATTCTCTCTATGAAAATCTTACGCATAAAGATGTCCGCGAGAGATAATTATGAGAGCTCGATCACTCCTCATTTTCTCAGGTCTAGGCTCCAAGGATTAATGGTGAGATCCTCGTACACCTCCTCGGAGAGTGTACAACTGCAAGTTCTTTGAGCAGACTTTCCAAAACGAAAATTCTACAAAGATCTCATCTTCTATAGTGATGTGTGATACTCAATCTGGATCTTACAGACCACTCAAACCTCCCATTCTATAGTACACGCATATAGTCAAATCCTTCATTATTTCTGAGTTATATTATACCTGATATATATATAATATAAGTGGTAATGTTGGGAGAGAACAATAAACGAACGATCCCACTTGAATAATTGAAGGAAGAGGAGAAATCTTTTACTCTCAAGAAAACGTATATGTAATAACTAACATGAATTGCTATTTCTGAATAAAAAATGTGTAGTAATTTTGCTTTCATGATCGATGCGACATAATTTACGATTTACGCTACTTTAGATGGTAAAAATAGTTTCCAGTCTTATCGTGATAATCCCAAGCGAGGCCTCCACTAGTTTCTTTATGTACTTCCTAGTCTTATTTTAAGAATCTTTATATACCTTTGACTCCTCTTAATGTTGAGTCAAAAATTTATATTATAGCAAGTATTTTAAAGTTTAACATCATATTTTCTAATTACTAATTTAAAATAATTAATAAATATATATGAGATGCAAATATAATATTAATTAATAATATATTCTCACTTATTATATAAATTTATTAATATCTTTGGAAATTTTAATAGGAATAAACAATAAGGAAGAGTATATAATATTATAATTAATTATTATATATAAATATATATTATAATTATATATTCATATTAATTATATATATGATTATAAACATATATATAATAACTAGTAAATTAATTTCCTTATATTAAATGGTTATATATATTAATATCAAAATTAAATCTTATATAATATATATGTATGTTAGTGTTGATGTGTGTGTTAGTGTAGTAGTAATAATGATAGTAAAAGTGTGTGTTTATATAATCTATCGAGGTAATGAAAATTGGTTTAATAATATTCCAAATTTCCACATCCTTTCCGTGTAGCAATTTCCTAACGAATATGTATAAGTGAGACTACTTCTCTTATAGCTTCGTTGATCATCCACTGATTCGGAAAAATTTAACACGTCTTGTAGGTGAAACACTCAGGTACTTACAGATTGGAGTCTATATCATTCAATACCTCTTTAAAATGTAAGAAAAATGCCACAAATGTCGCTATCCAGAAGTCGGCACGCGAAATCTTTAACAATTATGACTATACAATATGTTCCTCATCCCAACACCTCCCACAAATATATAGCATTATAATTATTCACTCTCTCTAAAATACTCTCTCGAGATGACAAGAAATTGTATCGCTGAGAACCTTAATTGCAGAGTATGTGTATGCTGTGCATTCTGCGTTGCTTTGAAAATCTTAATACTCGCACGACTCGAGGAGACATAAAAGTATGTACTCCAAGCATACTATAGTTAATCTGTCCAGGTTAATTTAGATCTAATTTTTTTTATAATCTGTATATACATACCGGTGAATGCGTCAAACTTTATCTGTAATCTGTATAGGGGTCAACTAATACTCTCATGATAGCCAGCGAGACAAATTGTGAATATAGTCATCTAAAAATTTTATATGTCAATAATGATAGCTGGAAGAAGAAACTGTGGGGTGAATTGGAATAAAAGAACTGCATCCACCCGATAGGACCAGACATGCTAATAAAATCTGTGTAAAACAATTAAATACTATAATTCTAGTACTGAACAAGATAATATTATAAATAAAAGAATAGAAAAAGCACTTTGGAATAATTGTATCTATGTACAGTACATCTATCTTTATCCACTATTGAGGATTTTCTTATTACTCATGAGAGACATCATATTTAAAACATGAAAATAGTGAGACGATACGCACTCTGCTTTTGGACCACTAAAATTACTCTCAAGGAATCTGACAGAGAGATGTAGTAAAACACAATGGATAATGAGGAATAGCTGATTTAATTTGACATTGATATTGCCACGATGAGTGTCTTTTGAAGTTAACTAACATTTCCCTCCGTCGATACTGAACACTCGACCCGTCAGTGCGAACCAAACAAGGTACCGGTCTGAGCGCGAGAAAGAGATGCCAATGTGAAGACACTATCTAATGTCTCACCATAAGACACAGGGTGTCTCTTTTTATAATACTAAATGTAAGGAACAATGCTAACCCACCATGGGACGCGTAAAGCTTATAACATTAAAAGTTATGGTACAGAGTCGGGTATTAGGAAATTTCCGGGTATTAATACCCCCAAATGTATTTTCACAAACCTACCCGGAGGATACTCTGAGAGCTCTGCGATGCGGATCGTGGAGCTCGGATTCTTCTTAGTCCGATCGCATGCCTCATTGTTCTCGCTATCCGTTGTCGAGCCACATTCTCTCAACTCCGCCGGCCATCAAAACCCGCAAGAGAATATGGCTCACTAATAAATCACCCTCAAGTACAATCCCTCTCGTCCAAAAGAGTCAGACCTCTAATGCATACTGATACCAAATGAGAATAAGCCGAATCCTGAGGATAATCTACTTTGTATACTAGCGTAACACATGTTTGCGCCTCTTCCATCCATCTGCAAGCGCGATACTACGTGAGCACGAATAGTGTTTGTATTGTCTCACTGAACGGGTTACTCACCAGTCGACGACAGTTGGCAGTTGACGCTTTGCCAATCTCAATAGAATAAAATGAATACTAAAATATTATGCGTCATAAGGATACTCCGTTGACTTACCACTCTTTTAATAAAAAAATGAGTATATGATACTATGATGACAAATTGAGACAAGATAACACTAGACCAATGACTAATCAAATCAGTCCTCATGTATAGTGGTGGTCATACTCGGGATTTATGAAGTATACTCTCACCTCGAAACTAGTTATTAAATCTCACAACACATACTAAGTGTATACTGATCTCTATGGACCTTAGCTAGTATATGTGCGCAGTCCGGGTTATATGTGTCATGCGAGCTCACTCAGTTGTTCTCTTATCGCGTGGTACACTCCAACCTCGCTACAGACGAGATAGAACAAACATAGGCAGCAACACCTGAGAATGACTTCTCTACGGTGAATGCAATGGGACTGAGAGGCCATTAGCACCTCTCAATACTCAATTAAATCGCTACCCGCTAACATCTAAACATCACGCACTTAAACGTGTTATCGGAACTCCTAACAATTATTGATATTTTAGTACTCGCGGTCGCCATGCCAAGCTGAGAATTAAATAAGAATACTCAATTTCATACCCGCGTGGGGCGGATGTGTATAATAATAATAATAGTGACAAAGAAATTAGATTCTCACAGCACTGTCTATTATAAAATATTTGAAATAAATAAGAGAGATGAGTGTAAATTAAACTTTCTCAACTTGATTGCAGCTGAATCTATTCGTTGTTTTCCTTGTTTCCCAATATCGGTGTCTCATGGAAATGATAGCAAGCATGATAACCGAAGCTGGGAAGGGAACTGTCCTACGCTAGGGATTGGCTTACATACTAGCATTCAAATACTCGTAGATATCAAAGATACCGAGAACATTCTTATGTATATACTCTTTGGATGTTACTTCTATATGCCTGTTCTTGCTTTGGTCAATGTATCAGACGTTAAGATGTTAGTTCTATATACACAATATTGACCTCGTCTCCTATCCGTGTGCTCGAGTCTCTATAGTCAAGGTCCAGGAATCGCAGTTATATTCAATTAGATCAAACGCTAGAGTGATGCTCATTGGAAGAGAAAGAATCGGTTTATCAGGTATCTCTAAGGCTTTCCCAACAATCTTGCAAAGGTGTGGCGTGACCGACTCTTCTACTTCTCATCTTCTCATCTTCTCATCTTCTCGTCTCTCTCTACTTTTCATCTCCATCTCTCTCTACTCTACATCAAAATATTTAACTATTTGCTACTATAACGGTCATACTTCTAATAATTTTATAGTACCTACTATAATATGAGTATATATTACTTACAATTTTATCATTTAAAACTAGGTGAGAATTATCCGAAGTATTGGAGCCCCCCGTTCTTGGATATACCTACCTATATTTAAGATGAGGATGATCAGTATGCATTTATTGATTCAACCATGGCGCAATCACCCACAACGCTAAGTACCTATAAGTTATTGTCACCTACATATTAATCGAGATAGCTAAGACGAAGCGGGTAAATAAGTAAATAATGTTAAGTAATTAGCCTTCTTCTTTGGACTAAGTAGAAGTAATTCATCTTATGGATTTCTCTTTGTCTCGTTCCGTATATAGCAGTTTTAAGTTGGTTCAAAAACACATGGCACTCGAGTCTGTATTACGTGAACTTAAAGTGGCTCTGACAGAAGATTCGTATAAACATTATGTAACATCTCATATTAGAATTTAAATAAACTTTAATAATTAATCAGAAGTGATTAAAGCAATTTCACCAATAATATCGAATTTTAAAGTGCCGATTTTGTTTTAAGGTCGTTACTTTTTTTTCCAACACGAAGAATAATCTAACTTTTATTTGCTCTTAAACAATGTATTTTTATATTCTGAATGCATACTACTTATTCAGATTAAACTCAATGTTAATAAAGTGAAGTGAGCGTGATTTTTATAGTGCGACCATTCCGTATCATTTGAGGTACCGATTTAAACGAGATTTGAACACCCTTATATTTGAGCGACTCCGTGATAAAATGTTACTTAAGTGCTCTATCGAGTATAAACTCTCAAAGATCATATAGGAATCTCGATTTGCATAATATAGCGTAGTGATATATGAGTAGACGTAAAATTTCTTATTCTTTTGCATAATGAATAAGAATTTAGCTTTTTTATGTGATTGAATAATTAAAAAAAGAAGAAAAGAATATGAGATGAGTTTTAGCGTAAAGCACTCTCTATACTTCTATTATCCAGACTAAATCTGCGCTGTATAGGATATTACTCTTCGGCAAAAATAAATTTGATGACGTGTTTTATAATCTTATATATCGTATAGTATATATCAAAGACATTCTTTTATTAAACATTACCTACTACCAATTAATACGAATTCGGTTTTTATTTGAAATCGAACTAACTTGGATTTGCTATTCCGATTAGAAATACTTAGAATCATGCGATTTTAAATCTGAATCAGATTCTGACTATTTTGGATTAAGAAAATAAGAGAGATAGATAGATGATAGATAAATAGATAGAATAAAAAAAAAATATTATAGAGATATATATATTGAGTAAGAGTGAATAGAGATATAAGTGCTGCTAAGAAGATCGTGTAAGGTAAAATATGTGTATACTGAAGTGAAGAGAAATAAGAGAGGATAGAGATGAAGTAAGATATATAGTATAATATTAGTGATTGACAGCAGATGTTCATTTTTTGTCGCGATCCGCGGATGCCGGGTGAAGTGCGAGAGGCGGAGGAGAGAGCAGAGATGGAGTTTCTGACATTTTACAATTATTCTCCTCGTGTATTAACGAAGAAAAAGTTTTAAACTAGATGCGTCGTGAGTGTAAATCCGAGGTTACACAATATTCCCAACTTCTGATGCGTTGCGGACTCCGGATTCATGCAGAACGTAATTCGTAGTGGTGAAATTTACCTTAATTCTTCATTTTGCCGATATAATATATATATATATATATATACATATAATATATAATATATAATTATATATATATATATATATATATTATATATATATATATATATATATATATATATATAAATAAATATATATATATAATATATATATATATATATATATATATATATATATATATATATATATTATTATTATATATATATATATATATATATATATAATATATATATTATATATATATATATATATATATATATATATATATATCTATATATCATATATATATATATATATATATATATATATATTATATATATATATATAATATATATATATATAATATATATATATATATTATTATATATATTTAAATATAATATATATAATATACTATATATATATATTAGTATATGTCCAGTATATATATATATATAACTACCCTCTGTCCTCCAAAAAGTAAGGTGACTAACTGAATATTACTTCTATAGAACGAACTGATTTAATGTTTAAGCCTCACTCCGTGGACCGTTATATCAACTCGAATATGATTGTATAGGTAGTACTAAGTTTACCTAGGCTACAATCCTTAATATACCAGTTTTAACCAGATTATAAAGTCAGTCTTGTAAAGAACCCTAACTTGTACAAATCTTTTTATTATTCATGCATTGGCCGTCTGTGTTTTCAAATCCCTCGTGTATATATTGTCGGTATTTTTATCCGGACAACGATAGGTATAATCATAATTAATTGATAAAATCTGGGCAGTTACACTATCATGTTATATACCTCTGTGGGCTGGAACGGGGATCCAATCTCCAAATGAACCCTACCAACCTTTTTCCCGCAACCTCACCCCTTAGGTTGTTGAATAGAAGCGTATTTTACAACTGAGAGGTACTATTTAGCCCCACTGAGACAATTTGCTTACTTTTTTAAACGAAGCTTTGCAACTAGTGTGGTTGAGAGGAAATTTACCACTCTATCAAAACAAAAAAAACTCTAATTGATTTATATAAGATGAGAAGAACTAAAGGCTTCAAAGAGGGGTCGAGGAACTTGTTGAAGAACACCCTCCGTTGTGGAAGGACCAATCTCGTCAACAAACGATGAAAATGTTGTAAGTTTGTTAGAGCTTGTGATTTGAAGAGAACGAGGGACCGCTGGTTCTATGTCAGATGATTGCAAGAAGAAACTGATTTGGATAAAAAAATTGCATTTCAAAGAATTTTTAACAAACCATTTGCACATGCCCGAAAAATTTTGTGCAAACTTAGTGGCTCCGAGAGACGATTGAGATATGTCATCTATGCGAATTTTTCATCATAAGCGCTGAACTTAGTTGGGTCATGAAAGAGTTTGTCTCTGAGATTCTACCTCTGTATATCAAGACTCTGCAAATATGAGCAGCAACTCCTCAGACCATTCTTATAGCATTGTTTGTCATAAAGTGATACTATCTTCTCACTACCAGGCGTGGAACATACGATGTATAGATTCAAGTGGGAGTCTATTTCCGAGAGAGTTATTCTCCTTCGCGAAAGTCCTTATAACTCAAAGTCGCTCGAGGGCCGACCATATAATAGTGCCCTGAATATAGACTGTCCACCAAAACCAATCTTGTATTACCGGTACTCATCGGAGCCTCTTCTTGTGATCTTATTGTTATTTATCGATTTATGTGGCACTCTCGTGTCAGGTGTGTTGATTTATTTTTCAATAATTTTTTTGCAGTTTTGCTTATTTTCTTTTTTTGCTCTCTAAATTGCAGCGTATAGTTTGTGCATAAGTATATGATCATTTCACTAACAATGAATTTCCAGTGAGTCAGTTAGCGTAGACATAGTAAACATATGATTCTCTATCAAAGAGAGTGCAAGAACATAGTCTATATGATTTTATCGTATGAGTATTAAGAATGTATATGTGGTTTATACATGCAAGAAATTCTCTCACGTTTTTATATATTATTTTCCTCTCTAATTATAATGAAAATTTAAAAAAATTGGAAATATTCTCAAAAAAGTACGACCAACTTACAGAAAAAACTAATTACCATATTTGATATCATGGTCGGCGTATAAAGGTTATTACAAAAATGTAAAAAGGCCACCCCGGGATTTTAAGTATTCAGAAATATAGAAATTCCATATTAAATTGTTTATTTTTTTGATAAATGAATATCTCGAAAAAGTGGATTACGACACTAAACATCAGTGCTACCTACACACAATCTCATCACTCACTATTGGGATATCTCTCAGCTGCGGGCGTGTCTCAATCTTCAGGTCTTCTATTACTCTAATAATTCTGCATAACAAGAATATATCAATATAAAATAATAATTTAAAAAAAAAAAAAATTATATAAGGGGCTTCGAAGCCGACTGAGATAGGGATACTAAGAGGTACGGTGAGACGTTTCCATATACCCTATCACGTAGGGGATGAGGAGCGGGTAAAAGGAACTTACCCCCGCCGGACACCCTAATAAATAACTCAAATAAAGGAGCTAGGGTGTTAGGTTCCGGAGAACCCTCCCCCGTGAGGGGGGGAAATAGTCCTGTCGGTCCTTTCCCCCGGTATATATATATATATATATAAAGGCCCGAGGGAGACCCAAGAAACTATTCCATCTTTTGCGGTTTTCCCTTGGTGGTATTCCTTTAGTTTAAAAATAAAAAAGAAAAATATTTTAAAACTGACGGAGTCCGTTAAAACTTAACTGGTCCTATATATTTTGAATCCATGTTTTTCACCCCCTTAAATTGGGGACTTTGTTAGGATCAATATATAGGAAATATAAAAAACAAAAATAATCAATATATATAGATAAATAAGAAGAAAAATGTAAATGGTTTAAGGCTGATAATTATCAAAAACTAGTAAAACAACATTATAATATTAAATTTAACAAGGGATGCCACTTTTCCTTCGTGTTTTCCACGTGAAATATGAATACGAAATTAAACAGCTTTCCAAACGAATTATGTCAAAATACGCAGTTTCTCCTCCAAGATAGGTTATAGAATCTCGCTGTATTCTTTTACTCTGCCATATTACATCTTGATTTTCGATAAACTACGGTAAACCTCTTTTTGCTGGCTATTTAAATCATGATTTATTCTGAAGCCCCTTCAGTAATACCTTTCCTATGAAAACCCTGGAGCAGTAAATGACAACGGATCTGCTGTTTATCAAAGCGGAATCGATCTTCCTTGTGAACGACTTCGGCGTAAATAGGGCGAACGCTTCGATAGGAGAGCAATGCAGAATACAGTATCGATATGACACTGCCTTATTTTGCGACTTTCCGAGCGAAATTGAGTGCGTTAACATGCTCGCCAAATGAAGATAAACCAAGATTGAGAACGGCTCGTTTCTCATCGCCACACTGCGCGTCGCATTATTATTCTATGTGATATATTGCGTATACAGCAGTGATGGAAAAACATTCTATAGATACTCCACATCCTGTCCCATTACATGACCCAGAATATCTAGCATCCGAGTTGGTTGCGATTTCTAACCCTTACTCTCGCCATACTAACCTTTTCTGAAAACTAGTAAAGCGACATCGCGAAACAATGTCGCCATACTCATTTATTATTGGGACGCTGGGATAAACATAAATAAAATTATAATCTGAATAAAAACTATAATGAGTTTGATACTATAAATACAACCCTCAGGATTATAAATGATCATTCCTTATAGGTTACTGTCATATGAACAGTGGAGAAGAAACTATTAATGAAACGCTGTGTAAAAACTTCCCAAGTATTTTATCTCATACTTTTGAATAGTGGTAATTAACTTGTAATTTCAGGGTAAGTCTCAAAACTTCAAGGGAAGATAATATTAGTACACTTGGCTTTTGTGACATAACATCATTATTACTTATATAATATATATATATATATATATATATATATATAATATATATATATATATTTATATATATATATATATATTATACTATATATATAATATAATAACACTATCATATATTATTATATATTAACATATGTACCTTTTGTTTATGTTTTTACTTTATTTGTCTCGTTAGGTTATTTATACCCCACCTCTCCCCGCAGCAAGAGGAGGGACTTTCAAAAAACCTGCTCCAGGTCCCCAGCAAAGCCACGAAACCTCCAAGTCCTAACCTCCCTCCCCCACCATCTCAACCGTCTTCAACCACCCCAGATAATAAAAATAACTTAATCTTTCACCTTCCATTAACTTTATGGCTCTAAAAACAACTCTGGCCGATATTACACACCAAAACCCTGGCCAATCCAATAGTTACATCTGAACTCTTTTGCAAACCAAAACACAAATCACACATTTACATATTATAAAGAGAATCCCCACTACAATAGATGGAATCCATTAAAAAATAAATGTTTCCTCTTTCACGATGTTTCCCCAGCAAAAACCACTCTTGGACTCTTCTTCATTATGTTACCCCCCAAACGACAGTGCCCAACACTCACCTAAGCTACCTGAAACGGCGTCGATTACCTCTAACTATATAATATCCTCCAATATTAAGCATAAATGGCTTGAACAACAAACACTCCCGAAATTTCAACCTTCCTCTATAAAAATAGCCTTTACATAGGTTTAATACAAGAAGGGCTCACACACCACAACACATTCCCCCAAAAATACTATATTTGATTGGATATGACTCTAATTACTCCTGACATCTCAAACCAGAACAACCATACCCTATTAACATTCAATCCAAAAACAAAACTATCCTCTATAAGTAAACACCACACCGAACCATAAATTTATTAAATGATCCAATCCTTAACACCCAATCCTTTACTCTACTCATCAACAATAATCTCCTCACAAAACATAATTTAACAACATATACATCCCCCATTCCCAAATTTGTCCCGAGCAATTTACAATCACCTTCAACGCACATTCACACAGGAGCTTGGTGCGTATAAAACTAATCCTCTCCAGACCACACCAAGGAATTCACAGTTCTGGACTGAAACTTTAGATTACCTTAAGTATACTTAATACCTAAAAACAAACCTTCTCACCCCAAATAACCGCTCCCCAAGGCGGAAACCGAAACGAGACGGACGTCTCCTGGCATTACTCAACTTTCCCCTCTTTCTTATCTCTCTTTCAACAACAACACCCATTATGGAATACAGAAATTGATTTCCCAACTCAGGACCCCACGTTCCCAATCATTAATCATCTACTATTGAAACCAATCAAACATATTTTTCCACATACCCCCACAATCTTTCAACCTTTACTCAAATACTACAAATAAACTTATATAATTGGCTCAGATAAGTGATATAATATTCATACCCTAAATACATAGTGAGGTTAAATTTAACACCCTTTCTCAAACTTTCTCTAGAAAATATAAGTAACTCCTCATCTCTACATTAAAGCCATAAGAATGGAAAATCTCTAACCTAAAGGTTAATTACAATAAGTCAAATCCTAATAAAACTATTTATACATTTTACTCAAAAAAGGGCCACAGAAAACCACTTTACAAAATATAACCCTATATACTCTCATTGGAAATTACCTCTATCGCGAAGATCTGATAATAAGTCCATTGTATAATTATAGTGTTCACGCAATCAGCGACGAGTATCATCCATGGCAAAACAATGCAAAGAGACGTTAGCGTTGCTTTTCGGATTCGTTTATGCTTCTCATCTCAAAATTAATATCGTTCCTTCCGGCGAATATACACACCATGCGGTATCTTCAAAATCTCATCTCCACCCCATTAATAAGCGAGGGAATAATTTCAAAATATAAAACGATAGAGAACAACTCGCTAGATTCGACAATATAGTGGTGGGGAGAAAGTGCCTTTTGAAGTAAAATAAAGAACTACATTAGTTATTATAAAATGATCATCTTCTCTTTATTCAAAAATCATAATTTTCTCCACTCCTCTACATATAACGAGCTTATAGAGGGGTAGACCAATATAATTTATCTTCTCCTAATTTCCACTCCAAATACATCATACTGTCAAAATCCTAATTGCTACAAATACTTATTCTCCAAATATCTCCAGGCAAACCTTATACACAATTGCAAATTATTTAAAGAATAATATAAATATTTAAATAAAACTTACAATAAAAAAACTCGCCTCAAATTAGAAAACCAAATAATACATGTTTACACACGTTATTTTTCAACACAAAAAAAATAACAATATATATTTTCAAAACTCCTTTAAAAAACTCCTACCAAGTACTTCTGGCTATATATAATAGATGATGAACTAAACAATCTCTTAATACCTTCAACATATATTTATAATAACATATCTGATAACTCTTACGTATTTAATTAATCATTTATCATATTACAAATATCTTTACAACTAAATCCTGGATCTTTTAAAGTATACCCACCATACTGAAAAAAAGCATAATTAATCCTACGTAAATTAAAACCTAGAAAAGATTTCCTAAACTTCACTTCTATTTGTTATTCATTATACCGACCCATATAATCCCTATCAATTTATTCTCCTTGTGTCAAAACTTAATGGGAGATAAGATCATACCCATTCTCAAAATTCAACCTCTCAATTTTCACTCCTGAGAAAATACCAACATGGTGCTTTAGAAAATAAATTCCTCATCAACTTATCTATTTACTCAAACAAAGTCCCTCATAAATATCATACAAAATACATCGTAATAACTAGAGTTATATAAACATGAAACACCATTTCCTATACCACAGAATCAATACTCATTAGGTCTAATTGGTGTATTAGTATTAGATTCTTCGACTAACTACTAAGTACCTAGAATACAACCATAACTGTATATCAAAAAATTCTTAAAATTCACTTTCCTATAAACAATTTCAAAATAAAATATAGGATATAATCTAATTTTTTTATATCTAGGATGGCACTGCTCAGGTTAGTCCACCTAAAATCAATATTATTTTCTAGAATAAATCTATAAATAACTGTAAAAAGATGGAACTGGAGTCCCCCAGGGAGTCATCCTATCTCCATTCTATTTAACCTTTCTTATACACACTGATATTTTTATACCTCTTCTTGAGATAATAAATGGAATGGATACAGATAATAACTCCAATTAATTTCAGGGACCCTCTGTAACTCAACTTCCACAAATCTCTTCCATATTTACCTAAATTCAACCTACATAGGAAGTTTTTGATAAGTTTGCACAATCATGTTAAAAAATCGAAAGTATTCAACTTAAATAAAACCTATTGATCACCCAACTCAGACAGACTTCCATAATCATTCCTTACCACCCTAACATAGTAGCCCTAAAAACTTCAATCATCCCCCTATAAACTCAATGAATAATAAATTACACTCAAAAATAAACTCCTTTCTGTAATAAACCTTCGACCTAACCTCAACTTCAACTTTATTAACCTCAACCTCAACATCTCCAAAATAAGCATCATATAAGTACAGTAATCAATATAAAAAATATATTAAACGATTTAAAATTTAAAATGATCAGCTTGTCGGCAGACCATCAGTAGCTTATTATGATGACATCATTGCTAGAATATCACCGAACAAATATCAAATCAAGTTTCTTCTAAATTAACTACTAATCAGTTTAATTGGGATAATCTAACAGGTCTGCGTATTTATCCCCTTAATCTACTCATTCTACTTAAATATAATTAAATTACAATAAAAAGAATACAAATTAACTGCCCTCTAACGAATAATCACAGGTTGTCAACAACCAATAGCTTGCAAAGTAGAAATACCAACACTTTTTCATGAAGAAAGTGGATAAAATAATATCTCCCCTAATTCGGAAATAAACTCAATTATTCTAGATTATTTGATTAAGGATATAACCAAAATTTCTACACCGCAAGACTCTTTGGACCCCTTTAACCTCAACCTATACATTATATCACATTACAACCTACAAAGAATCATCACATTATATATAATGCCTATATATTTCCGAGTTTTTACACCACAACTCTATTATTAGTACATAATCATGTTGTTATAATAGATTCTCCCTTCCTCTTGCCGCTGCTGCCTGCGTGTGATCTGAGCCGTGGACGGGATCCAGGAAACTCCTTATAGAACCATATGACCCCTACCAACCCCATATTATTTTCACACACCTTTTCTCCAAAAACCACCGTACTCATCCCACTCCTTACACTGTTATATACATGCAAAGAGAAATGCAATATTCCTAAACATTAAACACATCGGCCCATTAATATTCAACACCTTCTCTATTGTCAAACACCTCTTCGACCCCTGACATATTAAAATAATACTTCAACATACTATCAAATACACCACCAACAACGCTGCTCTCCGACTCGAATATAGGATTGAGCCAGACAAATACAGGGCCAATACTTTCACTCGCGACTCTTTCAGTCAACTCCACTGAGAGAATCTCGATTTAGGCTTTCTTCTCTGATCCCCCTATAACAACACTTACCTCTATTTCAGCCACTCTGTCCGTTAGAAATGGCCTCTATTGCAATAAAGAATAAAGTTCTCATACATACATGGCGTTGGTAACGCATAACGATCTAAACACATAGCGGTACCTCGAGGTCCATTTCCGCACTACGCTCCCCTACCAGTGTGTACTATATATGCGTGAGCTCTCTAAACTTCTCCAAGCGTTTCGCTCTGTGAGAAGACACATATAAAAGCACTTCCCGCCCGGTTGTGTGGACGGTTGTCCGAGATATCTCTTAAATTATACCACCTTGGAACCCACCCACGACTTTATAAATGAAGGGATCATTCCCAGGGGCACAAATATCATTTGTTTAACTATCATAAAATTCAGTTTTATTCGTTGTATAGTATTGTATATATTAATATTATATTATCTAAATTAAATATTTGTACTATTATATAATACTTAACATCTTATATTATTTATAGCATCAAATATTAGGTGAGTCGAGTTATATATATATATATATATATATGTGAATTTCTATACTAAATCACTATACTGAATCATGAAAAAAATTAAATTAAAGCAACACTGAGATTAGTCTTTAATTATATTATACGATAATATATTCAGGGGGCGGGGCTCGTTGTGTCTTGGAGTAAGTGCGAGGGGTTTTGCGCAAGTTCTAGCCCAAGCACATTTCTCGTTTTATTTTCCTTATTCTACTAGCAAAGCTACGTAGTTGCAACTATTTAATTTTTTTTCTTTGATGATTTTTTTTAACATTTTTAGAAATTAAATAAATTTATAAGAATAGAATTACTAAGAGTTTTTCGGCATCTTATTAATAATTTAAATCATCAAGCTTTTCCCAATGATCAACTTTTGTCAATCAACATTAATAAACTGTGAACAGATAATATAGAATACATAACGTGCTATTACAATAATATAAAATAATACTTGCTCTTGGTTATATAAGGTGAATTGCTATTATTCCAAATATGTTGTTGGGGCATACTCATACGATAAGTCTGTGTTTTAGTGACAACCCAATGTCGCCAAGGTTATTAATACAATTTTTTTCCACCGACAGAAAAATCCGGATAAGGCTGTGTGCATTTTATCAATATATAATGTGTCTCTGTGCGTAACATACGTTTTTAATTTAATACCCATCTTATAACAATTCTTGTGGTTTTGGGTGTTCAAGAAATGAAATGACACGCAATTCCCGAATTCAGCTTTTTCTTTTCTATATATTTGTAAATTGAGACGGAATGACGACAATTTGCAATTGAAATTATAGCGAACTCTCGGAGTGTTGTAGTCATAGGAATTATAGGTCCTTCCCAGCGAACGGAGTGAAGCACATGTTAAAGCTGGATTGTGTATGCCAATCTCGTGTATTGGATGAGTAAGTTGTAGTCTTTTCCTTGATTTCATGAGAGGTTGGAAAAATATTTACATGGTACAAGAAATATATCGTCATTTCATGTTGTCAACGGTTTAAGAAATATTTAACATGAAGTTGCCACTCAAGTGAACCATTCCCGATGACAACGGAAGCTGAGTGGGTTCTCTACATGAATATATAAATAGAGTTGGTTCAAAGTGAACTTTGTTGTAGCACAATATCTGCATTAGTAAAGTGAAGTTGGCATGTGAGAAACTGGTGTCGTGTGTAACTGACGCAACTGCGCGTTACAAAGCAAAATTAGCCAATATGTCCTCTCTCAGTAGATTAGAGGGAGACTTTATTCGTTAATAATATCCTTGATATTAATCAGACATATTAAACTATTTATAAGAAGTCTCGCTTATTCAATTTAAACAAATAATGGAGTTAGCGGGGCGCAGAGGCACTCGTATACTCTTTCATTTTTAAATAAATAAGAAACATAGTTCCTACATAATTATTTACAGCAACTACAGCCAGTATAAGGTAAATATCCGTATACAAAAACTCTCCGATATTAAATTTATTAGAATAATTTTGCCTTTTAACCAAATACTCATTTCCATTATATTCAGATATCTAATCTATTAAGTGATTAATATTAGTATTATTTAATTATATATATAATTTTTTTTATATATTTTAATCATATATTATTATTTATGAATTATAATATATAATAACTAATTATATATTATATACCTACGTGAGCGCTACATACATATCGTCAGGGCAAATCATATATAGTCGCTAATTGTCTAGGATAATTACGGAAGAGCGATCTTTATATACATAATGTATATAGCGTGAGGTATAGTCTCCTCGCTAGTGAGTAATGCGGTATTATGTGACGGTATATCTATAATGCGTGAGTATAATAGGCTATAATAACAATTAATTATATTTTAAGACCGTCAGTTTTGATTATTTTTGAAACAGGTTCAACTAAATTTTCTTTGCGTATATGATCCTAAAAACAGTTTCAATTCCATGCATAACGATAAATCCTCTTCGAATATAGACGATTCCAAAGTCATCTCTGACAATTCTCCTTCCAAATTGCATCATCTCAATTTCGAAAACGAATCTTTAAACATGAACTTTCTATTTTTGAAGACGAAAGTTATGAATTATCCTTGCCAAATATTGTTAAATTTGAAGCTTTTTCAAGCGCCATTTTGTCTGTCAATGTAAAATCCCAAGCTGGTTCGTCACCCCCTGATAACATTTATCTTGTTTCAGAGAAAAATTGCATATCAAATATCATTTTTGCCAATGTTTTAAGCGCTGTGAAAGAAGGTACAATTCTTATAAAATGTATAAATTTCAGTCCGTTCTCTATCACTCTTGACAAAAATACTGTCATATCCAAGGCAAATTCTCTTGCTTTCAGAAGCACACATTCCAATGTAAATAGAATCGAATCCTCTGAAGGACTTTCCGACGCCGAGTTACGTGATGTATATAAAGAAATCTTACTGTCCAAATCGAAGAAAGAGGCGGACCTAGTCGTACTGCAGGATGCGTCTCAAATGGAACAAATCCTTGATTTCTTAATAGCAAATAAAGAAGTCATAGCTTTGGGGAACGACAAGGTTGATCTTTGTCCTCTTGGCGAATTTAAATTGGAGCTAACTCCAGACGCCCCGAAATATATTTACACTCCTAATTATTAAATGCCTCATAAGTTTCAGTCCGATATTGATGACTGGATTAACGATTGTATCCTTAAAGAATATATAGAGGCTTCAGACTCCCCCCATTCCAGTCCTATTCTGGTAATCCCCAAGAAGAATAGTGTGAAAGTGAGGGTCGTTTTAGACTATCGTAAGCTTAATAAATACATAATTCCGATATAGTTTCCTATACCTAGGATCCAGGATACACTTGCCAAGCTGGGCAATTCTAATGTGTACACCTCCCTGGATTTATTAACTGGGTACTACAATGTGGGAGTCTCACCCGAAAGCCGTCCCTACCTTGCGTTTTCTTCACACCGGGGGCACTGGCAGCCGAAGGTGCTACCAATGGGTGTACGCACAGCGCCAAACGTCTTTTGTAAATTAATGGAGACAGCGCTCTCACATCTTTTAGGTATACATGCTCTCATATATCTCGACGATATCATTGTTTTCTCCAAAGATATCGAGTCACATTACCAGAGTCTCAAACTGGTATTCGAAGCTTTGAAAAAGGCGAAGCTAAAAGTCAAGTTGGAAAAGGCGAACTTTTTTAAACGCTCTCTTGTATATTTAGGTTTTCTTATCAGTTCTGATGGTTTATCCGCCGATCCAACGAAGCTTCAAGCGCTCAAATCTTTTCCAGTTCCCACAGATGTCACATCCGCACGCGCTTTCATAGGTTTTACATCTTTCTATCGAAGTTTAATTCCCTCTTTTAGTGTTGTAGCCCAGCTTATATCGTCCTTGTTCCGTAAAAATGCGAAGTTTGTCTGGTCAAATGAACAACAGAAAGCTTTTGAAACACTTAAACAGAAGCTCAATGTTGAACCTATATTACAATTTCCAGACTTCAATAAAGAATTCCTCATTTGTACTGATGCCAGTGGTGTCGGGTTAGGTGCAGTCTTAGCACAAAAAGATTCTCAAGGTAACGATCGCCCTGTCTCATTCGCTTCAAAAATGCAGAAAAGAACTACTGTTCTATAGACTGTGAAGCGTTAGCGATTACATGGGCTTTATCTAAGTTCCGTAATATCGTTATAGTAGGGCAGTTATATGGCCACTGAACTGCTCCACCTAGGTATAAACTTTTGTTGAGGTTTTTCAAGATCAATACTCCCGTTCTTAAATTATAGTGGTTTCTTACTGGCCTGGCCCACGGTGCGTTGTGTCTAACTGTCCTCTTATGCTTTTATTCTTGTTTTTAATCTAATAAAAATCCCTTATGTGTTTACTGGCTCTTACTTGTTTTTAACTCCTTAATTAAATAAAATAAAAATTTCGTTTATTCAGTATTTATAATCTAGTATTTAGTATTATTTTAGTCACTTTCAGGTATCAAGCTTACTCTATTTAATTGTTGACGTCTCTTCAAGATGTTACACCTTTTATCAAAATATTCTTATTATATAAAATTCCAACTCGCAGAAGTATTTAAAATTGAAGCAGTCTAATACTTCAGTATAAAATCAGCTCTCATAGTCAATTAAATTATAATCAACCTGTAAACCTACTTCGGGTAAAATAATTAAAATCTCATAAAATAATTCAAAATCAAACGACTGAACTATTTGTAAACCCAAAGTCATCAGCTGTAAAGTAATTTGAAAATAAATGTCCAGTTATAAAGCTCAAGTACAATAATGCTCAGTTGTTGCTTTGTAACATTACCTTCACAATGGTCAATCACTTGATAACTCTAAGTCTAAAAGTTGACCTAAAACTTGTCAAATCAAAGCTAACACGAATAAAAGCAAAGTAAAATCTTAAATGTCAATCTCAAATCAAACCAAGTCCATACTTAATCAGTATCAAAATAAATCTAAGTTGAAACCATTGATGTCAATTCAAATCTAAAGTCCAATCAATCAAGGTTAAATTAAGTCCAGGTTAGGATAAATGTATGGTTCAACAACTATTAATGTCAAAATCTAAAGTCAATTACAAATAAATCTGAGTCTAAAGTCATCTATTCCGACAAGTTTCAAGTTCAAAAGCTAAGTTCAAAAGCCAACTAAATCCGAAATTCTAAAAATAATTCAAACTGTCAAAGCTGTCAACTAACAATGAAGTCGAAAATAAAGCCAAGTGTCAAAATGCTTGAAATGAACTAATTATATAAAGTCCAAATAAATCGAACTGTCAACTATTAATGTTAACTAAACATGAAGTCCCATTTAGTCAAACTGTCACAACTCCTAATTTCAACTAAGTACAACTTCAAATTAAATCGGACTGTCAAAATGTTAAATGTAACTAAATTCAGTCTCAAAGTAAATCGTACGTTCAAAATGTTTAACTGTAACCAAGTATAATCCAATCTGAAGTCCAACAATGGTCAATGACAACTAGGGTCTAATCCTGGTCATCCGTATCCAAGTTCAAAGTTAAACTCAAACTACTGTAAAATTAAATAAATCTGAACCAAATACAAGTCGATGTTCAATGCTGTATATCAACAATGATATATACTCTTCTGATGCAATTATCCGTTGGACTAGTTAAGCTATATCGTAATAAATTACGTAATCTCCAAAAAGTAACCTTATAAAATTATTCAAAAATGCTACCAAACTTCAAACGACTTCCAAGCTCAAATAAAAGTTTACCAAATAAAATAAAATCCTTTTAATATTTATTTATTATATACAGTCTTGGCTTTAATTAAAAATGCTTCAATAAAATATATCTTTATACAGCTTTATCAAATCGTTAACTAATAACAAATCAAACTTGGACAAACCAAACAAATATATTATGATTCATAAAACAAAATCAAGCTTCAAAACAACTTACATTCAAAGCTGCTTCCGAAAATTTAATACCAAATTATTAAATTTTATTCAAAATTATTACAAAATATTAAGCCTCTATAAGAGACTATGTTTCACATCTTGACAAAATATTAAGTTTTCAAAATGAACTATTCAGACTTCAAAGCTATTACAAATTCCGAACGACACCGATAGTGTCCTCACACAAAAACCCTTTCTAAAAATATCAAATTCACTTTTTTACGACGACTTGATTTCAGGAGGAATAACCATATAACTTATTCGAACCATAAAAACAGAAAATTTTTTAATTACATCTTATATTGCCAGAAAATAAATAAGAACCTGTATACTTAAAAAATCCGAAGGTACCCCAAAATTAATCACACAAAAAACCTTTCTAAAAATATCAAAAATCACTTCTTCACATACGAACACTGTTTTCAGGGGAAATAGCCATATAACTTTTCGAAGCCATAAAAACAGAAAATTTTTTGAATTTCACATTTTTGACAAAAAAAATTTACATCCTGTTACTCCAAAGATATAACAGCTATTACAAATTCCGAAGACACTTAGTGTTCCTTCACACAAAAACCTTATCTAACAAATATCAAAATCTGTTTTACTAGACTTGTTATTTCAAGGAGGGAATAGCCGCAGTTATATTATGCTTTCGAACCCACCATATAAATGCCAAAAAATTTTCAATTTAAAAATGTAAGTAAAAATTAATTAATAACCTGTTACTCCTCAAAAGTATAAGGTAGCTTATTACAAATCCATAAGGGTTCCTCGACACAAAAGACTTTCTTATAAAATTTTCAAAATCTCACTTTCTACGATCTTGTATTTTCACCAAAAAAGGTCTACTTCTCGTCGAACTCTACAAAAATCTCAATATGTTGTCTTAAATTTTAAGCTTATACGAAGGAAATGGTCAACAAATTAAGCACCTGTTTTTTTTTTTAAAGTATTATTTGGTAAGATTTTTTATTCTTCAATTTATAAAATCAAATTTTATGTATGTATAAAATCTTTCGAAAAATATAAAAACCTCAGTGCAACAAATGCAGGAACTGAAACACTAAAAAGAGGGTAATTTTTTTTCTACTACAAATAAATTTCTTGCCTCTTTATAAAATTTTAATTGAACTAATGTATATTGTTAAAACCAAATTAGCTTAAAAACAAAATATACCATTCATTAATACGTACATGCAGTGAAAAATGTCTATTAACACCGAAATCAACATGGGCTAAATTTTTATATTTTAATGAAACTTTCAAACTCTTTTATTATGACAATTTTTTTATTGTTCAATTATCTCGTATATAAATACTTCTAACTGAATGTTCTATTCTCGTTTGCAGGTATCAAAATTGATTTTACTCGCCCCAAGAAATATATTATATTATTTAAAATCATACAACAAATATTTTGAACCCATTTCTGATACTTTTACTTTCGTTTCAAATGAATTGTTTATTAAAGAAAAATATAATCCTGAAGTAGATGAAAAAATTAAAACGTTGAAAAATTTTGGTATAGAATCTTTTGAAACTTGTTTTGTACATCATTGTTCTTTCGCTTATGGAATGGCAGTTACAGTTGAAAATGGTTTTAAAATTACATATTCAGGAGATACAATGCCATGCCAATCGTTGGTTAATATAGGTAAGTGTCGAAAAGTTTATTTCAAATTAGAAAAAAAATATATATCGCTCGTTTGCTACAGCAACGACTTATCACAAAAACCGATTTTTGTCGTTTTTTGCAATTTTATTAATACCACAGAGAGGTTGGTAATGATATGTGCTTTTAACTGCAAGGGTCACATATCTCAACTTTTAATTCTTCCCACAAGAGAGCATTAGTGTCGCTGTGGCTGCCCTATATTTTGTATTACAATTTGAAACTTCATAAATGCCTTTCCTCATATTTTTTTTGTTTGTTTGTTTGTTTGTAATGACGTTATTGCAGCAAATATGCGATATATATATATATATTATAATATATAATATAATATATATATATATATATTATAGAAATATATACAGATATTATAAATTCAAACATTCACATGTAATTTTATACTATATACCTAAAATAATATATATATATATTATTATAAATATTAACAGTAATCAAGAGGTGATATGTGAATGTGTGTGGTTTGATGGTACAAGAAGGAATAGGTATGTTGGGGATGAGGGAGGTAGGAGGGAGGGAGGTAATGGGTAGAGTTTGAAAAAGTTGAAGAATGCGTAAATCTGCAGGTATAGCATGAAATTTACTGGTAAATGATTCAAGAACGGAGGCGGATGGTGATTGATTGGATTTGGAAGTTGTGAATAAAGCGTTTATGGAGGTATAGTTCCAAGGGATTGAGGAGGCGGGTAATAGTACCCTTATATAAGGTAAGGGAGATAAGAAGGGGAACTGTTAGAAATTATAGGGAATAAGTTTATGAGTGTTGCGTAGCGAAGGTATATGCTTGGTTATTTGGTCAAAGAATGCGCGAGTGACTGAAGGACTGATGTGGTGAAGAACAAGGTGCGTTTAGGAGTTGTATAAGTATGTGTGGATCAAATCTTTACATGAACAAATGATTGAAAATGAGGGAGAAGAAGAATAAATGATATGAGGTTTTGTGGATTTGCAACAGGCGTATTGATAGAGTTAATAGGAAAGCTTTTATGGCAGATGTTAGTGAATATATGGTGTTGGGGTAGGCTTTCTGAATGGAATCAAAAGTATGTATGACGATAGTGAAGCGTGTGTAAGAATAAATGGTGTCAATGGTGATTGCCTTTAGATAATAGCGGAGTGGAGACAGGGATGTGCTATATCTTCTCGTTATTCAATTGTATATGGACTGGGTTATGAAAGATTCGAGGTGGGGATGCAGGAAATGGGTTAGCAATAAAAAATGGAGAATGAGATTGACGTGGAGGGTGGTCCCTTACCTATTATATTGCGGATGATTTGGTTGTGGAGCGAATCTGAGAGAGTTTGAGGGATTGGTAGTAGAGATTTGGCTAGGGTGTGTAAAGGAGGGGCTGAAAGTTACGTGGATAAGAGTAAGGTTATGGTGGTTGTGAGTGATGACAGTCCTCAGTGTGAAGTTATGTTTAGATTTGTGCACAGCTGGAACAAGTGTCTGAGTTAAATATTTAGGGTATATATGTTGGATGAAGGGGAACGGATGATGCGGAGTATAGTAGGAAAGTGTGAATTGGCAGGGAAGCTGGGCTTGATGCAATTAAAATCACTTGTGAAATGTAAAGGGACTAGTCTTGAGTGTGCTTAGAGTTCTTTGCATGAGGGTATTGTTATTACCTGTGTTATTGTAGTAGTAGTAGTGAGATTATGGTCTGGGAATAAGAAGTATAGATCTAAAGTTCAATGTGTTCAGATTGGACAATCTTAGGCGGTGTGCTAGGTGTGAGAAGAATTGATAAAATGAGGAATCGACGCATTAGGGGGTTGTTTGGTGTGAAGACAAGGGGTAAATGAAGAGAATAAATGAAAGTATGTTCAGATGGTTTGGGTCTATGGAAAGGATAAATTGATAGTCGGTGTGGGGTTAAGCGGATGTTTATAGCTGCGAACTGTTTGGGAACCGACCGTCTAGAGACCGAAGAAAAAGTCGCGATTGAGTCAGTAAACGAAGTTTGAAGGAGAGAAATGTGAGTTTGGTAGAGCCGCAGAAGAAAAGGTATATAACAGGAGTTGATGGCGGGGGATTGTCGAGGGGTATGGTTTGTAGGCCCACCTGGGCCAGCGGGATGAAACCCTTACATGACCGACTCTTGACCATAGTGAGGGTCCATCGCTTCCCATGAGCTCTAGGGTGTGGATTTTCTGACTGCGACGCAGTTCTCACTAATTAATGGTACTGAGGGGGCGGTAAGGCTGGATTTCTTTGCACCTTTTGTCACTTTCTTCTACTGGCTTTTCCTTTTCCAGATGCTCGTCACGCACCTGTACCCCCCATTCTTGGCGAAAAATAAAGGTAGATAAAGATAAAGAAAAGAATATATAATAATTAATAATCCTTTTCTTCATCTTTTGATTTTTTCCCCCAAGACTGCGGGTAAGGTGCGTGACATGCATCGGAAAAAGAAAAGTAGTAGAAGAATGTGACACATCGAAGAAAGCCCGCGCCTTACCGCCCCCTCAATGACCTATAGGAGAACTGTCGCCAGTCAGAAAATCCACCCTAGAGTTTCACGGGACCGCGACGGGGCCCTCACTATGGCATATTTCGTCAGTGTAGGGTTCATCCCATGGCCCAGTGTGGGCCACAAACCATGCCCCCTCACAAAAACCCCACCAATTCACTCCTATTATGCCACCCTTTATTCTCGCCTCTGCAAACTTCACATTCTCTTCTTTCAGACATTCGTTTACTGACCTCAATAATCCACGTTTTCTATCGGATCTCCCAGCCGGCTCGATCCAACACACTCACCACCATATACATCCGCCTTAACCAACAACTATAGCTCCACTCCAACCATACTCTACCCACACTCAACCACCACTCTACACCCACCAGATAAATATCACATTATATATCTCTAGTACCTCTCTACAATATCACCCACACTTACACAACTCAACTCTAACTCACGTCATCATTCTCAAATCCCTTCTACATCAATTCTCCTAATCACAACATACCGCCACAACAAACCAACCACTTACTACCTAATCACCAATACAATAACTCATAAACCTACACAAAATAACTACCCTACCTATACTCAACTTACCTCACAAATATATACTTACTACTCACCCTAATACAATACACAACCACCATACACCTACCACATAAAATCACCATAACACAAAAATAAAAATAACATAACTACATCACAAACCTACATCAACATACAGGTGAGCTTTAACGATTCGCCATCTCAAACCTCACCCTAACACGTTAGAAATTAAAAATGTTTAACCTATAAAAACAAATACCCTAAATACTAACAAAATAAACAAATATAACAATAAACTACACTCATCCCCATCTGGCAACCAACGAGTAAGGTGCACGTCACACAAAGAAACACCTAGAGCAACCACAAAGAAAAGTAGTCCAGAAGGAACCTAAATGGACGGAAGTTGAAAAAAAGCCCCGCCTTACCTCCCGTTACATACTATAAAAACTCCCTATATATATATATATATATAATATATTAGATATATTATATATAGTATATATTATATAATATATATATATATAAATTATCAATATATATTAGTGCTATATAATAATATATTAATATATAATTATATATATATATATATTATATATATATATATTAATATATACATAATATATATAAATATATAAGGAGGTAATGGTTCGTGGACCCACCTGAGTCAAGGGATGAACCCCACACTACACGAGATTTATACGTGGAGGGTTCGTCTGCGGTCCCGTGAAAGCCAATTAGGGTGGAATATTCGCCTGCACGAGGTCGTCCTAAAGTAGCGTGAAGGCTGGCTTTCCTTTTTACGTTGTGCTCCCACCATGTTCTTCATACTCACTTTATCTGCTATACCCGTTGCATGGTTACCACCTTACCTCAGTCCTTGGGGAGAAAACGTCGGATAAGATGATCCAAGAACTATTATAATATATATACCTATATATATAATATATATATATATATATAAATTATATATATATAGATAATATATATATATATATATATATAATATATACTATATATATATATAATATTAAAATATATAACCTATAAAACAATATATATATACGAAGGAAGTGATACGCAAAGGAAGTCCGCAGTAAAATTCAAGAGATGAAAAGATTACACCCGTGAAACGCCCACCCACGACCCCAACAATAACAGCCGATAATGTAAGATAAAGAAGAAGACCCTCAGCATACGTAATCGGTTTAATGTAAGAAACCAAGTGATACTGAAACAACCACTAAACCCTCGGGAGGCAACCACTCGACCAGACAGCCAAAAATTCGTTAGTAGTGCAAAGGAGTTCGTCGTGGATGATCCACCGCTAAAGTAGACAGCGAAAGTACGCACACCTCGTTAACAGCGAATGGTTGGAGATGAAAGGAGGAGGGTGGAATGGGTGAAAAGCGGGTGAAAGTAAAAAGAGGAAAGCGGGTGGGTGAATTAGGCGTAAAAGCAAATGATGAAGTTTTCAAAAGAAAAGATGCTTGGAATCATACTAAGGAGGAAAAAAGAAATACTAAAAGGTGCATACGTAGGAGAAGAACAAGAAGTAAATGAACAGTTTTGGAGGATGAATGAGGACCCATACAAGGAATAGGAAGCTCTTCTGAAGAGAAGCGCGAAAGGTTAAGAATGAGAAATAAGGGAATCTGCTTAGAAAAACAATGAATAGGGATCGTGCTTTTTGTAACTTGATAAATGGAGTGAGGAGTGTGGAAGCAACACTTCGAAAATCTGCCTAATATTAACAGTAATGATGAGGTATTAGTGAATGTGTGTGGTTTTGATGGTGGCAAGAAGGAATAGTATTTTGGGGGATCAGGTTATTAGTAAGGAGGAGTAATGGGTAGAGTGAGAGAAAGTTGAAAGAATGGAAAAATCTGCAGGTATAGCATGAAATTACTAGTGAAATGATCAAGAGCGGCGGCGAGACTCTCTTCAGATTGGATTTGGAAGTTTGTGCTAATAAAGCGTTATATTGGAGGGTATAGTTCCAAGGATTTGGAGGAGAGCGGTAATAGTACCCTTACATAAGTAAGGGTAAGAGAGAAAAGGGGAATTGTAGAAATTAATAAGGGGAATAGTTTATTGAGTGTTGTAGGGAAAGGTACTATGCTGGTATTTTTGGTCGGATGGAAAGAGTGCCATCGAAGTGACTGAGGACTGGTGGGTTGGAAGAAACCAAGGTGCGGTTAAGAGTGGATACGAGGATGTGTGGATCAAATTCTTTACATGAAACAACATGTTGAGGAAATGAGGGAGAAAAAGAATAAATTATATTTAGGTTTTATTGGATTTGCAACAGGGTATGATAGAGTTAATAGGAAGGTTTATAGAGGGTATTAGTGATATATGGTGTTCGGTGGTAGGCTTCTTGAATGGAATCAAAAGTATGTATGGACACAGTATGGTGATAGTGAAGCGTATGATATACAAGTTCTAATTGGTTATTTAGATTTAATAGCGGAGTGAGACAGGGTTGTGTTATGTCTCTTTGGTTATTCAATGTGTATACGGATGGGGGTTATGAACGAATTCGAGGTGGGGATGGCAGAATGGTGTTAGAATGATGGAGACCGGAGCTGGAGGGATGTACCCTACCTACAATTATTGCTGATGGATATGGTTCTTGCTGTGGCGAATCTTGAAGAGAAGTTTGAGAGGATTGGTAAGAGAGATTTGGCACAGGGTGTGTAAAAGGGAGGGGTTTGAAAGTAAACGTAGATAAGAGTAAGGTTATGAGTTGTTAGTGAGGACATCCTCCAGTGTGGAAGTTATTTAGATGGATTGAGCAGCTGGAGCAAGTGTCTGAAGTTTTAAATATTTTTGGGTATGTGTTTGGATGCAGAGGGAAACGATGACTGCAGAGTGTATAGCGCAAAGTGTGACATGGCAGGAAGGTTTGCTTGGTGCAATTAAATCGTTGGTAATGTTTAAAGGGACTAAGTCTTGAGTGCGCTAGAGTCTTACATGAGGGTATGTTGTTACCTGTGTTATTGTATGGTAGTGAGACTATGGTCTGGAATTAAGAAGTATTAGATCTAAAGTTTAATGTGTCTCAGATGGACCAATCTTAGGGAGCTTTGGCTAGGTGTGAGTAAGAATTGAATTTTAAAGAGAGGATATGAACGTTATTACGAGAGTGGTTTGGTGTGAAAAAGGGTAAATGAGACGAAAAAATGGAAAGGTATCAGTTGAGATGGTCTTGGTCATGTGAAAGCCACACTGAGTGTTAGTCGGTTGGTTAAGTGATGTATAGTGGTGAGTGTGTGTTGGGAACCGACCGCTGGGAGACCGAAGAGGAAGTGGCTTGACGTCGGTGAACGAATGTCTGAAGGAGAGGAAAGTGAGTTTAGGCAGAGGCGAGAATAAAGGTGCCCATTGTAATAGGATGAGAATGGCGGTTTTCTGTATGGGGCATGGTTGGGGTGGCCACCTGGGCAGGGGATGAACCCCACTACATTGACGATTTACCATAGTAGGATCCGATGGCAGTCCCATGAAGCTCTAGGGTGGGATTTTCTATCTGTGACTACGCTCTCATTAATTAATTTTACAGAGGGGGCGGTAAGGCTGGGCTTTCTTTTCGACGTTTGTCTGGTTCTCCTACCTGCTTCTTACCTCTTTCCGCCTGCTCTGAATTACAGACACCATTACAACAACAACTCTTGGCGGCAACAAGAAAGGAAGGTGAAGAAAGAAAGAAAAGAAGAACACACCCATATATATATATATTATAACATACAAAATCACACAGCACTCATAATAACATACATAAATCATACACTCTCACACCAATATCAACCATACTCACCTTATACTCACTATCAATATAGTACATACCCATCACCTATCATCTACTACAATACTATAATAATAATACTTATAAAACCCACTATATAAACTAACCAAAAATTATATACCAACCATACACCACCACATATCAATACTATAATCACATACCTCCACCAAACCACTAATACAAACATACCTCACATCCCCACATAACTCAATACCATATCAACCAACAAAACCTCACCAACCCAACAACCAACTACCCACTTAACACCACAAATCTATCTACTACCTACACCTCAACAAACACCCACCAAATACCCTCAAACTCCCAAATAACTAACACTCATAAAACTATACATACACATATATATTACACCAATCATACTAATCCCATACCTAATAATACATAACTATATATACTATATATATATATATATAATAACTATATATATATATATATAATTATATACATATATATATTACTCTAATATATTATTATATATAACTCTACTCATAACATATAATACTACTATATTATATGTTGTGTGAAACCCCACAACTCGATAGGTGTGTGTCGTGTGTTACTTTTCTCCCCAACATTACAAAAGTTAGCCAATAGCCAATCTTTTCAGTGTTGACTGTGAATATTAATTCACCACGAAGACTACTATGGAACGATGACCTAAAGGAAGAATATCGCAAAAGCAATAAAGGCACTCTACCACATAAGCGAACGCTATTGACCACAAACCACACCAATTAGCAATACCAGCCATGAAAAAGACCAAAAAATACATTAATTTTAACTCATATATCTTAACACTTCTCAACCCGTCAAATATGCAACCAACCAAGTGCACCAAAGTTACTAGAACATGTAGATTCCAGCACACTCGTCATAACAACATATAGCCTCATGACAAACTATGGTGGTAAGACGAAAAGCTTTTCTCTCAGTTAACTTTACAATACAATTAATAAAGCTAAACATCATAATAGACCTTTGTCCACTAACTTCATAGTGAGACAGCATAGTTATTAATATACCTAATTTATTATATTATTTATTATTATTAATTATTATTCCCATTATTACTTCACTTCATTAACTTCATATTAGTCGAAAGCTATAGTATTTTTATTCAATTAATTAGTACTTACATCCATAATTAAAATTATTATTATTATTATTAATATAATCATTATTATTATTATTCATTATTATATCATTATTAACCTCTCCATTTAACACAACTTTATTTTCCAAAGACTGAGGAAAACAGTCAGTAAGGTTGCTTACATGCATCGCGATACAAGAACAAGCCAGATAACGAAGGATTGACAAAAACACGTCGAAAAGAATGCCCAGCTTTACCGCCCCCTTCTGTACCATTGATTAGTGAGAACTCGTCGCAGTCAGAAAACACCCTTTAGAGCTTCAGAAATGGACCAACACCCGCACACCGGAAGATTCACACATAACTGGTAACTCCGTAAACAAGATCGCTCAGCCAGGGTCCTCATCCCCTAAAAGGCCCAGGGCGGCCCACCAACCATCGAACCCACTCCACAAACACCCCGACCCACTTCTCATCTACCCTATCAGCACCTTTCTTCTCGCTCTTGCCCCAAACTACAACACTTTCATCTGCAGACACTATCCCATTTACATAAAGACTACCAACTCCACTTTTTCCTTCAACGAATACCCCAAGCCGCGATCCAGGTTCCACCTACACACTCACCACCTATAACCATCGACAACTTAACCAACACAGACTATCAATTCATCCCTTTCACGTGGACCACAAAACCATCCACACTCAACAATCAACTATTCATTTAATTCTCTCCGTTTACCCCCTTTCTTCACACACACACAACTCAAATACTAATCTATACGCTTCAAATTCCATCAACGAATCTACTACAAACTCAGATGGAGAATGTTTACCCACACCATCAAGCAAACTCGCCCCACAACATTATGCTACCACACTCTGACAACACCACACAATGAACTTCAAGATCCCCCAAACACAATATACTTTACCTTAACTCCAAGACCAGATACTAAACAAACCATACTACTAACATAACACACGGAAACACACACATAACCCCTCCATACGCAAGACCACTGGCCACACCTTCCAGACACCTAGTCACTATTAATAAACATTCCACATACAACCAACAAATTTAAATTGCACCAGCCACTTACCTACCATTCACAACTTACTCCTACTACACTCTGCATCCATCCATTCCATTTTTATTATTAACTTATTCATAACTGTCGTGTTTAAATATGACTGATTTATGTCTTGCTTCACATTATATACCAACCCTTATTATCACAAATCCCCCTATTATTATTAAATTCATTATGATTATTATTTAATATTATTAATTAATTATCTATTATTCTCCGATTCATTATTATCTCCACGTTAATAATCTTGCTGTGATTGTAACTGCAGAGACTTTTTTTTATTTCTATATTATTTATTTATTTTATTTATTTATTTATTCTCCTACATCCTCTTTATGTTTTATAGTATATTATTTTTATTAGTGTTATTGTTGGTTTTAATTATTATTATTATTATTATTATTATTATTATTATTATTATTATTATATTATTATATTATTATTATTATTATAGTGATGGTGATAATGGTAATTGTTAGTGATAGTGGAAATAGTAATAGTGATAATAGTGATGGTAATGGTAATGGTAATGATGGTGATAGTGGTAATAGTAATAATGGTGATATTTATATATGTATATATTTTTAAAATTTTCTTTTTATGTATTTTATATTTATTTATTTAAAAGAACCCGATAGCTCAGTATTAGAGCACTCGCCAAACAATGCGAGGGTCCCAGGTTCGCCATTGGTTGGGTGGGATAATGTGAGCTATTCTCCCCTTGGGCTTAGCTTCGTCCTGCTCGGACGTTAAACGAGTACACCTCCTCCTTGATTATGGCTCTGCCAGTGAGGGACGATGTTTATCTCTGTAAAAAAAAAAATTATTATTATTATTATTATTATTATTATTATTATTATTGCTGTTACTGTTATTTTGTCTATTATTATTACTATTATTTGTATTTTTATTTTTATTATTATTCTTATTCTTCTTCTTTATTTTCTTATTGCTGTCTTTATTTAGTATTTTATGCATGCCGTTTTTATACCCCATCATTTCCTCAGTTTGTCAACCTTCTCCCTTTTTTTTAGATGTACTTCCCTTCGCATTCCTGTTCTCTCTTAAGGGAGTCGCTTTCGTTTCCTCCTGCAACCTGAAAGCTCGATAACCTGGAAGCTATCGAGCTTCATACGTATTCCTTCTCTCTTATGGGAGTTGCCCTCGTTTCCTCCTCCTACCTGGAAGCTATCGAGCTGCTGTGTCTGTGCGCATCTTACGCCCATCTTGCCCTCTTTCCTCTGTGCGTTAGGGAACAGGCAATAAAACGGTTGTTAGCGCCTTTCTCCGGGCCGCTTATTATAAGGGGCTCGACCCTTGACTGACCATCGAGGAGGTTGTCCTCCTTCACTTGGGTGTTAAATCTTGGGATTCGTGTCTTATCCATGTTGTGCACGGCTATTATCTTGTCATCTTATGACTGGACGCGGAGATTCGGGGACTTTACCGAGGCCACACCCATTGCCAACCCTACTGGGTGGAGATTTGGGTAGAGGGGTTTTATACTCTGTACGTGTGCTGGACGCGGTTTCCGCGGTTACTTTGCAAGGATACATAATGTCAATATTCATCATTTGCGTTATTGTATTTGTATTTATTTATTGAGGCGGAATGCAACATCAGTCGGGCTGACCTCTTCCTGGCTACTCCTTTTCCAGAGACCAATAGGGTCTTCGACGATTTTATTGATGAAATGGTTGGTACTTATTTTACCCAACCTATAGTTCTACGTAACGAGTTCGTTTCTGGGACTAATACTTTGCGACAAGCAGAGGCTGTTATGGTTTCTATTCACACTCCGAGTAATCGAGTTTCACACCTGCCTTCCCAGGAGCCCGTTCGCCGGCAAGGCCTCTCACTTAAAGCCAATGCAAGAATCAATCCACCGCGTTCGTGATCTCTGATACTTCTCTGGGAGTTTCAGGACTTTCCTCTTATCAACTTTATTTTTATTTGAATTCGACTACTTCGCGTCCGCTGACTGCTGTAATCCATCTTCTCTTCAGTGATGTATTTGGAGGTAGGTCTCCGAAACAAATGTAAAATTTGATTTTACTATGCACACGGTTCGGACTTACGTCCCCTTCCCGAGGAGGTGTTTTAAATGCCATAAATTTGGTCACCCCCAGAAATATTGTAGGTCATCTCAGACCGTATCCCCTAGATGTGGATGTTATCTAAACACTAGTGATAACCCTCCTTGTTATCCAAACTGTAAGTGTCTACATTCTGCCTTTTCTGTTCACTGTCCTTTCTTCTTATTGGAGAAAGAAATACTCGAACAGTGACATCGCTTTTTAAATGTGATCACCGTGAAGCCACGCGAAGAGCGAAGGAGAAACTATCTCATCTTTTTCTTTCGCTCATGCAACTACTGCTACCTCAAAAGCGGTCTCAAGCAATGCATACAATTTTTATCTATTGTCACAACGGCTTCCTCTAGCAATGCACACAGCTTTTCACTTCTCTACATCTTCCCTTCAGACTAACATTTCTGATTCGGAGATCCCAAGTGTTGAGATTCCTGTTGTTCAAGAGAATTCTCCATCCAATTCTCCTTCCATGGTCAGAGCAACTCGACGTCCCTCGCCGAAGCATACTTCGTTATCACATGATTCTAACATTGCGAAGATTCATGCTTTACATACAGAGAAAGCTTCTCGTTCTGCTTCCTCTTCAACTCCGAAAAAGAACTCTTCTGAGTTCCAAGACAGACACACATGCTCAACCACTGAATTCTAATATACCATCTCGTGGAAACTACAAGTGGCGGTCTTCACTGTCCAGATGTCCATATTCTTTTACATAACGAGCATACAGGACTTCTTGAAACAAAGATACAGTTCATACTGAGGGTCCTCGCTCGCTATTTTCGAAACGTGCCCTCCTCTCTGGATACTCTTGTAGCCAACAGGAGAATAGCGAGGCAACTGGCGCCCACTCGACTCTGACATCCTAATCACCTCCTGGGGCCTGACCCGCGTAAGCAATACTCTAGTCCGGGCTTTTCCGAACTAAATGGTATATTGCCACTATGGACTCTTCTGACTGACTCTCACTCGTGAGCAACCTCAAGTTCGTCTCAAACGGGTGAGATAGGAAAGAGGATCTGAGAAAGGTGGGGGTGAAGACCTTAACGAAGCGCGTCTGAGAGCTAGCTTGAAACCGCTCATCATAGCACGAGAGCACAGAGCGCGATGGAGTGCAACTCGCACCCTTTCGCGCTGAGGATATCTGCGAGGGAAAAACAGCAACATAGTGGGAAGCTTGCGTTCTGCTTAATGAGAGGAGAAAAGAAAGACAACTAGAACGTATATTGCCTGACAATTGACCGTCCGGCTAATCCTGCAACCCCGCAACACGCACGAGAGAGTGGGAACCTGTATGGACGCTTCGGCCTTTTTCAGTACAACACCTAAGGAACATCTCTCTTCGAGGAAGTATTCTGAGAGTAATGCGCACATCCTTATGACCCCGAACTTTGATAAGTTCATGGCCGAAATTGCATTCACCTTCAAAGGAATCACAACCAGGGAAACTCATCATAATACACACCTGAGCGAGATCAACATGAGACACAAGCTCCATGACAGGCAGACAAATATTGAGAGCAAATAATTCTGATAGTCATGATTCTTACTATGCACGAGATAGATTATGTAGGGCGGCTACCTGTACAATATCTGAGTGAGACACTACTGAGCTCTATCCACGAAGAGAGAGAGCGCATGTATTGGTACAAGCATGAGCTTTGCATCAGAGAAAGTGGGTCAACAGTGCTTTGTCATTTTACCAGTAGCGTCGTTACCTATCTGAGTCAGTGCTCATATCACAATCTAAACATCAGGAAGCGCTCGCACGTGTAGAGTATGCAGAGAGCGAGAAGTAGCGCAGAGTACTTGAGAGGTAATGAGGAAGAGCTAGAGAGCAACCTCTTCTCACACCACCACGAGAGAGGGAATCCTCAACCAGTTCGCCAGAGATGCGTCTAACTAGAGAAAGTCCACTTGAGACGCTATAAATAGAGTTATTGTTGATATCCAACACAATCTGGATGTGAAGTTAATTTTCGAGAAGATGTATTCTGCGAGGTAGATTGAGTATCTAATTCGTCATCTGTATAATAGCGGATATTGTAGTATGTCATATTCGTCTCTTGTAGGTAAGCCACGTGTAATGTGTCTATTATTTGAATACTCCTTTCTTCGCGACTTGTAGATTGAGTAGCTCTCGAGAGTCGAAGGTCAGTCACATATAGTTATGTATCCATTATTTTGTATCCTTTCTATATTCTTCTGATACCAGTATAGAACGAAAGCTCTGTCTCCTGAACCGCTAGCACGAGGTCGGAGTAATACTATGTCAATATCCCACACCAGCAGAAGCTAGTAGGCCGCGCAGAGCACTCTTCGTGTATAATTTGACTTCTTCTTTCTGAACAACATCGGCGAAACTCACTGTCAAAAGATATCTCTACACGTCAACAACTATAATATCGAGCACACACCAAACATTAGAGGATAAGTCTTCACTTACACTGAATGATAGAGATTCTGTCAGGCAGTATAGTCCGAGTGATGCTGCTGTCAAATGCGTTAACTATTTATAGAGTTCTGGAGAGAGACGCGCGACTAGAGTGGAGGCGGCTTACGGGCCGAGTCAGCCCAGGTGGGCGAGTAGCGCTGTTCCAGAGTCCGAGTAGTACGCCCAGTTTGCACTCCGCTGATTCTCTCTGATTTGGGCTACAAGAGTATCCAGAGTAGCGAGTAACGTTTGAAAGAAGTCCTTGCTTGATAATGAAAAAAATACGGACGCCTGGGCAGCAAAGACCCCCTTGAAGGGCCTAACAGGACTATCAGACGGTGCGCCTTTTGTCTTTCCTCGGACAACTGCCACTTGGTGAGTTCCACGAGATGGTATATTAAGGAATTCAGTGGTTGAGGCATGTGTGTCTGTTTGGAACTCTGAGAGTTCTTTTTCGGAGTTTGAATGAGGAAGCAGAAACGAGTAACGCTGTCTCTGTTTGTAAAGCATGAAATCTATCTGCAAAGTTGTTAATTCTGGCGATAACGAAAGATATGCTTCGGAGAGGAACGTCGAGTTGCTCCTGACCATGGAATAATATGGATGTGTACAGTTCTCCCGAACTGCAGGAATCTCAAAACCTGGGGTCCCAAATCAATGTGAATGTTAAGTTTCTAATAGGGATGAATGTTCAGAAACTACCTAACCCAAAACGCTCAAAAGTTGTGTGCATTGCTTGACATCCTTTGAAGGTAGTAGTAGTATGTATAGTAGTAGTATAGTAGTTAGTAGTAGTAGTAGTTTATTGTAGTTTAGTATTGTATTTATTACTTAGAAAGAAAGAAAGAGAATATGAGATAAAACTGAGAGCCGGGCCACGTGATTTACGACGATCAAGTTTAAAAAGTGCGCTTTGTTTGAGGACCCCTTTCTAAAATATGAAGAAATGATAGTGAACAGAAAGAGGCAGAAAATGTGGACTTCTTCGCAGTTCTGACAACTCAAAGAGGGTTATTATATTTCAACGGTGATGTGAGCTAACTTCCACAATCTGGACATTCACGGTCCCGGCATGACCTACATTATATTTCTGAGGGTGACCAAATTTTATGGTATTTAAGCCAGTACGTCCTTGGGAAAGGGCGACCGTAATCCGAAACCGTGTGCATAGAAACCGTAGATTTTACCTTCGTGTGGGGAAGGTTTCACAGAGAAGTGTAAGAAGGAGACGAGGGTATGGCAGATGACTTACAATAGTCAGCGGTTACGAAAATAGTTGAACGGTGGTTTCAAAATAAAAATAAAGCGGATAAAGCCGAAAGACCTGGGACTCCCAGAGGAAGACCAAAAGATCACGAATGGGGTTATGGTTAGAGGTGTTGCATGACCTTTGAAGTGGGATACCTTGCCAGTCGCAGGGCTCCCTGGGAAGGCAGGTGTGAAACTCGATTACTCGGAGTGTGAATAGAAACCATAACAGCCTCTGCTTGTCGCAAAGTATTAGTCCCAGAAACGAACTCGTGACGGAGGACTAGAGATTGGGGGAATGAAACACATTTCGATCAACAAGCGCTTCATAGCCCTATTGGTATCTTGGATTTCAGTGAAGTGAGTCAGAGAAGAAGGTACGAATGCCCGACTGATGTTTCAATTTCCCGCCAATTCTTTTAAACTTTTGTTTTTTTTTTTCTACACCAATTAAAAATAATTTATCCTTTTTACATTTGGTCCGCATTTAATATTAATTTACACTAATTCATATTTTTAACACAATTGCTAATAAATTATACATTTCTGGAGCGTAAAACGACGCCGAAACCGTGCCCATCGGCTAACACACCAGAGCTAAAAATCCTTCACTTCGCTGTAACTTTCCAGCCAATCCCGTAAAAGTAGCTCTCGGAATATGTTCTCCCAGAGTAACTCCGCGTCCAGTTCCTATTAGTTTCTATTTTATAAGCCGGATTAGGTGATTGGTGTTTTACAATATTGTTAATAATTTATCTTAAAGAAGATTAAAATTGCTTGTGAGTAGGCACTATGAAAGTTTTGGTTAATTATTCGCAAATAAAATTTAAATCATAGTGAGGCTATTCCAAATAGCAACAAGGCAAGAGGTAATTTACATTTTTTTTAGAGTGGGAACAATCTACTTGATAGGTTATCGCAGTGCCGATGTTTTGCAACACTGTCCTCTATTTACTCTGCACTCGTGCGTACTCCTCATCATTGAAATATCTCGTTCCTTAATCACTTCAGTCTAGATAGGGAATCAGTTTTTCTTCTTTCCAGATCAGGTTGTAGGTGTTTCGCCAAAAGAAATAAATTTTAATCAGGCTTTCATTATCTTAGATCATTTTCTTTCTGCAGAGTTCTTTTCTACATTAATATTATAAATGTCTGAACTAACTCGTCCAAACTCCATTCCCTACTTTCATTTGTCCATTTTTTCTCAACTTTACTTTGTGATGTTAAAATCTAAAAATACTTAAACTTTGTTAAATGGGGTTTTTCAAATTGAAATTTTGCTAAAAGTTCACTTTTCCCCTGTTTGAGTATTAGGTTTTATTTTTCCGTTTGAAGGGTAAGCTTAGTTGAGTCAGCTTATTTTATCTTCTTATTTTTTTCTTAAATTCAACGCAGTTTCTTTATCCGTACTTTTGTATTCCTACTCACCTATGTCTATCTCTTTCCTCGAATTCACATTTACCACCGTTAGCAATCTACTACTTAATACTTACTACAACTGCTACTATTGCTTATTGCTATTATATAATAATAAAATTTTAAATAATAATTATATAATATTATAATATATTTATAAATATAATAATTAATTATATATAATTAATTTAATTATTAATAATATATAATTATTATAAGTAATAATAATTAATTAAAATATAATATATATATAATAATAATAATAATAATAAATAATAAAATAAATGAGATATAATATATATAAAAATTAAAATATTAAAATAAAATATATAATTATAATACACTCCCAGCGAAGCTCTAAATTAGCTAATCTCGTTTAATGCAGCTGATATTAAAACACTAAAACACATCAATTTTATTCCTTTTATATTTTTTTTTTTCATATTTGGTTATGGTGTAGATGGACAGCATTAATGTTTAAGTAGTATACGAAAACGAAGACTTCTATTCAGATTATAATTTTTCAACAATAATTTTCGGAAGAGTTTACCTTCCCGCATTCCCGCCACTCTTCCCACCAAATATTTTCTTTTAAAATTAATTTCTTACAAAAATTAAAGAATATGTAAATGGATAAATAATTAGTATTAAGTAAATAAATAAATAAATTATTTTTTATATTTTAATAAAATTGCCTTTTTTAATCTTGTTTACTTTCTTCAATAATTGCAACATTGCATAGTAAACAAAATTTTTTTTATTTTAAAAAACTTTAAAATTATGTTTTATTTATTTTTAAAACATTATATATTGCATTTCTCAAAAAATAGAGTCATAGATTACATCCTTGAATGAGAATCAAATGCTACTTAAGCTTCATTATAATATAAAGTTCCTTTTGCAACAAAAACTCTTATAAAAATTCTTGAGGATCTTTTTAAATTTCACTCTTCATTTTAAAAAAAAAAAAATTCATTTGTTACATTTCTACAGACCTCATCAGTTTTGGATGAATTAAGTACAGACTTTCAGTAAGCTTCTTCTTCTTCTTCTTCTTCTTCTTCTTCTTCTTCTTCTTCTTCTTCTTCTTCTTCTTCTTCTTCTTCTTCTTCTTCTTCTTCTTCTTCTTCTTCTTCTTCTTCTTCTTCTTCTTCTTCTTCTTCTTCTTCTTCTTCTTCTTCTTCTCTTCTCTCTTCTTTCTTCTTTCTTTTTCTCTCTTCTTCTTCTTCTCTTCTATTATTATTTATTCTTATTATTATCCTTTTATTATTCTTTTCTTATTCTTCTTCTTCTTCTCTTCTTCTTCTTTCTTTTCTCTCTTCTTCTTTTCTTTCTTGTTCTGTTCTTATTATTCTCTTCTGCTTCTCTTCTTCTTTTCTTCTTTTTCTTCTTTCTTTTCTTTTTCTTTTTCTTTTCTTTTTCTTTTTTCCTTTTTCTTTTTCTTTCTTTTTCTTTTTCTTTTTCTTTTTTCTTTTTTCTTCTTCTTCTTCTTCTTCTCTTCTTCTTCTTCTTCTTCTTCTTCTTCTTCTTCTTTCTTCTTCCTTCTTTCTTCTCTTCTTCTTCTTTCTTCCTTCTTCTTTCGATATAGAATAATGGTGAAAATATACTACTACATTACTGAAGTTGAAATATTTTTACTTTATAGTTAACATTTAAAAGAATTAGTTAAACGCAACATATATCGAACAGTTTTAATGTTTACCCCTTGAGGTAAATTTACCGCAATGTTTATCCGCTGTTCTAGGGCTATTAAGTCGGAGGCGCTTTGGATGAAACTAACTATACTTTCATTTTGTAATAACAGCTTTGATGTTCGCCGCTTTAGAGGGTTATTTCTAACGTCTAAACCGATGACCTCTTAGCAATTTTATTCATAAATTTTTTTTTGTATTAACAATTTTTGATGTCCACCAACTTTGAATGTGGTTATTTTTCTAACGTCTAGTATCCGGTGACCTCATCGCTCACTGTCTATAAAGTCTTTAGATTTGTAATTAACATGATTTTTTGATTGTCCACTCACTTAAGAGGGTTTATTTCTAAACATTCTAAGCCGTTGTGATCATCATGATCATCAACTTTTGTATTTTATTTTGTAATAACAGTTTTGGGTTCACCGTTTGGAGGGTTTTATTATAACGTTCTAAAAGCCGGTGACCTCAATCTTTCCCTCGACTAGCCTGAGTGGATGTAAAGTCTTTGCTAGCGTGTTTCTGTAAGTTCTGTAGTTTCTTCTTCCTTCTTTCTTCTTCTTCTTTTTTTCTTGTTCTTCTTGTTCTTCCTGTTCTAACTTTCTGTTCTTCTTCTTCTTCTTCTTTCATTCTTCCTTCTCGTTCATCTTTCTGCCTCTTCTTCTTTCTTCTTCTTCTTCTTCTTCTTCTTCTTCTTCTTCTCTTCTTCTCTTCTTCTTCTCTTCTTCTTCTTCTTCTCTTCTCTTTCAATCGATCACTCTGAAAAAGGCCAACAACCCTGAATCCTTTTTTCACTTTAGTTGATGAAATAATGGTAAAATAATAGATACTTAATGCCAATTTGCATGTATAAGTAACAATTCAACTCATTGCACACATTTTGCATAAATAAGTAAACTAAAACTACTTAACAGAACCTAGCCTTTGAGAAGGCGTAATCTTTGCTAGTCGGCTGTTCTGATTAGTTTCTGTAGTTTCTTATTGTTATTCTACATTCTCATTCATTTTCTTTTTTCTTTTTCTTTTCTTTTCTTTTTTCTTTTTTTTTTCTTTTTCTTTTCTTTTTTTTCTTGCCTTTTTCTTTTTTCTTTTTCTTCTTTCTTTTTTCCTGTTTAATCTTTGAGTGTTTCTGCTTCATTGTCTTTTCAATTTTTCATTTTCAATTTTCATTTTTCAATTTCATTTTCATTTCATTTTCTATTTCATTTGATTCCATTTTCATTTTATTTTTTACATTTTGATGTGCTAATTTTCAATATTTCTACCCTGTGCACCACTCTCTAAATACAAATCTTAAACACAGTTTAATGTTATTTTTAATTATTATTATTATTATTTTTTTTAATTATTATTATATTTATTATTATTATTAATTTTATTTTTTCATTATTTAGATATTTATTTCATTATTAGTATTATTTATTATTATTATTATTATTTATTATTTATTATTTATTATTATTAAGTATTATTATTATTATTATTATTATTATTATTATTATTATTATTATTATTATTATTGTGAACCTATGAGCAAATTACTATCACCGAAAATACTCAGATACTTTTAAAAACAAAACGTCTAATAAAGTTTTATTATTTTCTCAGTTAATAGTGAAGTGAATTTAATTTTTTTTTTCATCCTACCTCTTTTCTTTTGCAGTTTATTAATGGCATGTGTCTCTTGATCCCCTTTTTGTTAATAAATAAAAAAAAAAAAAAAAATTAATATTTAAAAAAAAAAAAAAAAAATTTAAAAAATATATTATATATCACTTATACTTTCTAAATGCCAACACCTCCACCTTACACTAATTGATTCTCATTTTTAAAAGCAACTTCGTTTTGTTGTGTTTCTAATGGGAGAAGAAAATTTGATTGTTTTTGATCATCTCATAATACTCATTATTTCCTCTATTTATCTACTTTCGAACATTCTTTCACACAAAATTAATATATTCTGTTTCTTTAAATTACACCCACTGAATATAATTATTTTTCAATAAAATTCTTCAAGTTTTGCTTTCTATTAACCTTTCTGAGAGAGATAACTTATTGTTTCTTCCATAACATACTACTAAAAGGTTAGAAGTTCCAAGTTAAGTTCAGGTTTCCGGGCATTCTTGGCCTAGTTTAGTGGAGCTAAGAGACGAGTACATTATTCGACATATGTCCCACTCATTCAGCTCTTTTTGGACATTGTAGAGTCATTTGCTTGAAGTATCGTCATAGTATATATTATATATATAAATATTATATATTATTATATTTATATTATATTTATATATATTTATATATTAATAAATTTTTTATTTTTATCATTTTATATTTTTTTTTTATATAATATATATATAATAGTATATTTATAATATATATATATATTATATATATATATATATAATATATTTATATATATCTATATTATTATTTATATATATAATATTATTATATTATAATATATTTAATATATTATATATATTTATTATTTATATTATATTATATAATATTATAATTAATTATATTATGATATTATTATTATTATTTTTTTATTAAATATATTTATATAATTTATATATTATATAATCATCCTTGATCCACGATGAGCAAAAAGGAGATCTACCTTTTACTTCATGCTTAATAATTTTATATGCATATAAAATTTTGTCTGCAATTTTTTCTTACTTCTTTAGTCATCTTAACTATATCCTTCTTCTTATTCAAATATTTATATTATTTATTTATATTATATTATTATTATATATTATATATTATTACTATATTTATATCTAAATATTATTTTATACCTTTTTTTTTTATATATTATAATTATTTACCGGTAATGTTATAATTATCTTTTTTTATAATATATATTATTTTATATATATTTATATTATTATTATATATTTAATATTATACTATTTATTTATATTATTATATATATTATTTATATTTATATAATAATATTTTATATTTATATTTAATATTATATATTTTTCTTAAGCATATTTTATATATATATATACACTTAGATTTATATATTTATTGAAAATTTTTATTAATTTATTTAATTTTATAATATATATTTAACTTTTTAATTGTTTATTTTATATATTATTATTATTATTATATATTATATATATATTATTACTATATTATATTATATATATGATATATTTTTAATGTACTATTTATATATTATATTATTATATAATTATATTATATATTTATTATACTATATATTTATATTATTTTATACTATATATTTTATATTATATATATAATTTCTATATATATTATTTAATGTGACATTTTATTTGTGATTTTGTTACTCTTTATATATTTAGGGTAAGGTTAATTTAGGTTAAGTTTGGTTTGGTTAGGTTAATGGTTTAGGTTAATGTTCGGTTTAGGTTAGGTTTAGAGTTTTATGGTTTAAGGTATATTCCTCTTAAATTGTAATTTATTATACCCTAAATTATTTATTGAAATAACGATAACATTTTTTATTGAATTTTCGTTCCTGGAGTCAACTTGCCTTTATATATATATATTTTATATATATATATATATATATTTATACTTATTTATATATTATTTTTTTTATATATTTATTATATTTGTAGGTTACTTTATTTTATTTATCTAAGTTATGATTCTCTTTTTATTTTTTATATGTAGATATTATAATTATTTTTTTGGTTAAGGTCCCTTTAATGTGGTTGAACCCTTACCTCTTGAGATGGTATCCAAAGAGTGTTGGGACCTCTTTGACCAACGATTAAAGCAAAAAACGAAACCCATCATTACTTACATCTTAAGCTTAAGCTTCCGCAAAGAGGAGTGGGGGGGGAGGCGTGTCTTTGGACACCTAACCTCCGACGGGCTCCCCCTACTAACACACTGACCCGAGTGTTTAAGGCGAGGAAGGCCCGTCGAGGTTAGAGTGTCCATAGATACACGTCCTCACTCCTCTTGGGAAGCTAAGCTTTTCAGAGGTGAAATGATGGGTTTCCTTTTTAGCTATTCGTTGGTCAAGAGGTAACACTTCTTGTGAGTACCATTCTCAAAGGGATAAAGGGTTCCTGAAACCCAACTATCTTAGGACACATTACAAATTGCATCTATTAAACTATTTTTGAATATATATATATATACTATATATTTAACTATTTATATATTATTTATACTATATATATATATATATATAATATATTATTTATTTAACTATTATATTATACAATATTTATATATATAATTATATTTAATATTATATATATATATATATATATTATCTTATAATATATTATATATTATATATATATATAGTATAGTTATATTTATATCATGAACTTTGCCACTCTCACAGATTTCCCGTTTATCTTTTGAATCTTCTTAACTGTTACTTCACTCTTCTCATACAATCACTATTTTAATGTACCCTGCAGCTCTTTTGAACTCTTTACTCGCATTTCATCTGCTTTGAAGAAGGCTTTGGTGAAACGTTTTCCTTCACATTCTCGGTGCAACTACCTGACCCCAGCCTTAAACATCTGGCCTATCCTTTCTTTAATATTTTACTTGTTAAGTCTGGAAAACATTTAATTTTCTCCATTACTTTTGACTTTCACATTCTCCAACATCTTCATTTGACCACGTTACTACTTACTTTTGAAGACGTCTCAATTTTACGCTTTTTTTTTACCACTTCAGTATTAAGAACTTACACAGATTTCAAATTCAGTGCAAATGTTTTGATATGGCAAATTCGAAATAGATGCCTCATTATATATATTATATATATATATATATATATATATATTATTATATATATATATAATTTAATATTTTATACATATATATATATATAATATATATATATATATATATATATATAATATATATATATATATATATATAATATATATATATATTTATATATATTATATGGCAAAGGTTTACTTTCTGACCAGGACTCAATTTTTGATCGAGTGACTCGAGTCGCCGATGTCGCTCAATGGTCAATAGTTGAATCAATCATGATTTTTACTTTTTGTTTTAATACTTTGAAAAAATACTGTTTTTTATTTTAAAAAATTATTTCACCAACACTCACGGAGCTCCCTCAGATTACCTTGTGTGCCACTGCATTCACGTTATTAAAATTAAAAAAATAATAATTGACTCAATTATTGACCATTGAGCGACTTCACGGTGACTCGAGTCACTCGATCAAAAAATGAGTCTCTGGTCAGTAAAGTAAACCCTTTGCATATATATATATATATATTATTATATATATATATTATATATATAAATATATATATATTATATATATATTATATATATATTATATATTATATATATAATTATTATATATATTTATATATATTATATATATATAATAATTATACTATATTATATATATATTGGCATTTAATGGTAATATAGTTAGTTAGTTAGTTAACTAGTTAATTTTTCGTTAACTTTTAACGCTTTTCGTTAATTTTGTAAATTGTGAATTACGGTTACGAATTAAAATTTTCCCTACATCCGTTAACCCGTTACCTTAATTTAACGAGTTTATAAATATTTTCTTATCAGTAATTTTATATGTAATTTAGATTCGATTTCGATAACAGATAACTTTTTTTTTTTTTTCTAAACGCCGCCTCTCAATGGCTCAAAAATGTAAATTCTCTTACAACGATTAATTATCCCGTTTAGTAACTGTTTAATATGTTTTCTTAATGCTTTGTATTTCTCATTCTTTATTGGTTCACTGAAGAAAAAATGATAGTGACTGTTGGCTCGTTCAAATGAGTCAATTAACTTCTATTCGTTCGTTATTTGAACTGCTTCTTTTGTGACTAGGGAAAATATAAGAAGTAGGACCTAATAGGCGTTGTAATTTATAAAAAATATACATATTTTGTAATCCTCCTTACTTTCTGTGCTCTTAATATTACAATAATATATAATGTTTTCATAAAAATAATTGAATATCTGCAATCATAATAAAAAATTAACAATTTACTATTACTATTCCTAGCATATTTTGGAAGACGGTTAACGTTAACGTTGATTAACTTTAACTTCCGTTACATTCTTACCGATAAAACGCTTTATTATGATTGAACACCGCTAGTTTATTTGTTAACGATTATGGATTAACGGCGTTAACTTTCTCTACACAAATGCATATACACGCATATATAATATATATATACTATATATAATATATTATATATATATTATATATATATATATATTATATATATAATATATGATATATATATATTATTATATATATATAATATTATATAGGTGCAAATTTTGTAGATACTGTACTGTGACTACCGAGGTACCTAAACCTAACCTAACCTAACCTAACGCTAACCTAAACCTAACCTATACCTAACCTAAACTAACCTAAACCTACCTAACTAACTAACCTAAACCTAACTTTATTACGCGTATATTTTAATTTTCATTATTAATACAGTTTGTGGATCAGGAAACTCAGGAGGTTATGGAAGAGCTCCAGCCTTGTGAGGTTTTGGTTTGACTATATCCTTCACTAGTTTACAGTAACAGTTTGTAGCAAATATGCCCTTATTATTACTATATATATTAGTATATAAATAATATATTATTATATATTAATAATATATGCCTATATATTATATATATATATATATATATATATATATGAGTGTGTGTATGTGTGTGTGCACCAAATAACATAAATAAATAAACCGGCTAATTTATGTACAGTATTCGGCTACATAAACCAAAATCAAAGACAAACTACACTGAAATATTTTTTTTACAAAAATGTTTCATAATAAGAAAAATTATTTCCCCTCATTGAACCATTGTCAGTGTCGTTGCAGTTGTGAAAGGGGAAGGTTTACACAATTTGGTTCTCAAGTTGAATGAAGAGGGAAATAGCGAAGTGATGTTTCGTGAGATTGCGACTTTCTTGTAAATTTTTTAAACTATTTTTCCTAATTTTTAAAAATTATAATTATTATGCTTATTAAATAAAAGGTGTAATAAATTTTTTTTACAGTGTTACAGTGGAAATTTAAAAAGCCTCAATTAAAGTGCTTCAAAATAATAAAAATTATTTAAATTAAAATAAAAAAAATTGTAAAAATGTTAAAATTTTCGCATTTCAGGGAAAAATGTGTGTGAAGCTACGTAAAAAAAGCTGTAAATTCTTTTTTATGTGACTTGCGGTTGGCATTATGCTTAAAAAACAATAAAATGAATTTTTTCTAGATAAAATGTATTAATAATTAAGTTATGTGTTATAAATATTTATAGTCGATGAAATATTATATTTCTTACATGAAGATGAGCCTTATTTTTGTTGACCTCTGAAATATAATAAAATATTAATATGTAAATTAATATTAATTGTAAATACTGAATATCATGTTTAGACTTTTAAACATTATATGCAATTAATAAAAGTAACAATAAATAACCTATATTGATTGCGAATCAGTCAAAATGATACAAAAAATAATACCGCTATTTCTTATTGCTAATAGTATTATTTTAATAGGTAAGTATTATAACAATTTACTCATTTACAATAGGTGAAGAATTTAAAATAGCTATTTTAAAATAAAAAGATTTTTAATTCTATTTCATTGTAAATGCAAAAAAAAAAATTTGAAAATTAATTTTTTTTTTTGTTGATAAATTCTGTTCTTTTATGTTTATATATAAATAAAATTTATTTCAAATGGATAAGGTATTAGAGGAAACATAATAATAATAATATTAATAATATAATAATAATAATAAATTAATAATAATAATAATATATAATATATATATATATGATATATATATATATATATATAATTATATATATATATATATATTATATATATATATATATATATATTATATATATATATTATATATAATATATAATATATATATATATAATATATATATATATTGGTTGAAGTCTAGACGTATGTCGCACAAAACGAAAGTTAAAGTAAAAACCTAAATATTTTGAGAAATTTTAATTTTTTACCTTTTTTTTTGTATAATAAAACACGAAAAAAAGAAAAATTAATATTTCTGAAAAATGAGCTTCACTGATTTTTATATACAGTATATATATATATATATATATATATATATATATGTATATTATATATATATATAAAATATATATATAGTATATAAATTATATATACTATATATATATATATATATATATAATTATATATATATATAATAATATATATATATATATTATGGTGAAGTCTTAGAACGTATGTCGCGCAACGAAAGTTAAAGTAATGAAACTAAAATTTTGAGAAATTTATTTTACCTTTTTTTTTTGTAAAATAAAAACGAAAAAAAGAAAAATGTATATGTTTGAAAAATGAGCTTCACTGATTTATATATATATATTATATATATATAATATATATAATATATTAATATATATATATATATATATATATATATATATATAATTATTATATATTATATAATATATATATATATATATAATATAATATATATTAGTATTTATATATATATTATATATAATAATTATTATATATATATAATAATTAGTATATATATATAATATTTGGTGATATTGGTTTAAAACCACAACTATCATCGATCCATATCTCAAAAACTACAATAGCTACAGGGGAAAAAGGAATACATGTTGGAATCTGGACAAAAATGTTATGCCGAAACTGTAAAAAAAAAATCATTGAATGGGCACTACAATAGGTACAGCGAAAAGGAATACATTTTTGGAATCCTTGTAAAATTGTAGTTAGGAAAATGTAAAAAAATAAAATAAATAAATTAAAATAAATAATTGGCTATTTTTTTTTAGGAGCAGGGGAATAATATTAAATAATATTAATTAATAAAGGTATTACAGGCAATGTAGGGGGCTCGAGCCGACGGGGAACACAGGGGGGACGTTTTTCATAATACCCCCGTAGGGGAGGGGCGGGGAACCCCCGCGACACCAAATACCAAAGAGCGGGGGTTCCGAAGACCTCCCGATAAGGGGGGGAATAGTCCTACCCTGTCGTTCCCCGGGAAGGCCGAGAGACCCGACTCTTTGCATCTTTGCGGTATACCCTTGGGTTATTCTTTAGTAAAAAAAAAAAAAAAGCAAAATTTAAATAGAAAGTCTATTTATTTTAACGAGTAACCAATAAAGTCTTAAATAGGGCTTCTCTATCATTTACTATAATTATAACAATATATTTTTATTTTTTTTAAAAATTATTTTTTTTACATTTTCCTATCTAAAATTTTACCAGATTCCAAAAATGTATTCCTTTTTTCTCTTGTGGCTATTGTAGTTTTTGAAATTATATTTTTTTTAAAAAAAATTATTTTTTTATTTACATTTCGCCTAAATTGGACAGCATTCCAGGCAAATGTATTCCTTTTCCCGTAAGCTATTGTACGTTTTTTGAGATATGAGTTGTGGCTTTTAAAATGATACCATAAGATATTGAAGCATTTAATTTTCCAATAAAGAAAAAGTAACTATTTAGGAACTTTTTGTGCTAAAAACCCATGCTAGGACCAAATCTGATACAACATCAATGACACAGCATTTAGCGATAATTATTGCAGGTAAATTTAAATCAAAGTTGCTTGAAACCAGCGAAACCGCTCAAAAAGAACATACTTGCTACGAAAGATAATAAATATCTTAAAGGGAAAATGGAAACAATTGGAATGAATAAAAAACTTGTCTTACATACAAAGTAAGTGATAATTTGTTAAGGACATTTAAAACAAAGTGAAATAGAAAAGTCTAAGTAGCATCGAAAATTAAAATAAATTTTTTATATTAAACTAATAACTTTTCATTGATGCTTGTACACTTTAGTTACACAAGTCAAATTTAAAAGGAAATAAATTGCCATAGCCTAATTTTTTGTACGCTTAGTGTGAAGTAAAAAATATATATAGTCAATTTTCTTATTTTTTTCCATTATATTTAAAAATTTTTGCCAAATGATTCATATTTCAAAAGCATTAGTATCGCTTTCGTAGTGCGACACACGCTAGACATTACCTATATATTATATAATATATATATATATATAAATATATATATTATATATATATAGTATATATATATATACTATATATAATATATATATATATATATATATATATATAATATATATATATATATTATATATATGGTGATATTTGGTATAAAACCACAACTATCATCGATCCATAACTCAAAAACTACTACAGGGAAAAGGAACCACATTTGGAATCCTGGCAAAAATTTATTAGAAAAACTGTAAAAAAAAAAAAAAAAAAAAAAAAAAAAAGATCCAAAAACTACAATAGCTACAGCGAAAGGAAACATTTTTGGAATCTTGTAAAATTTTTAGTTAGGAAAAATGTAAAAAAAAAAAAATAAATAATAAATAAATTAAAATAAATATTGGCTATTTGTTTAGGACAGGGACATAATTATATATATATTATTTGTTAACGGTATTACACGGCAATGTAGGGGCTCGAAGCCGACGGGGAACACAGGGGGGACGTTTTCCATACCCCGTAGGGGAGGGGCGGAGGAACCCGCGACACCCAATACCAAGACGGGGGTTCCGGAGACCCTCCCCGGAGGGGGGAATTAGCCCTACCCGTCGTCTCCCGG